>JAAVUA010000209.1:0-80415 GCA_014898875.1 Fusarium miscanthi
TGATCCAACTCCATCATCCAAAAGCTATGCCGGCCGGAATATTTCGTCTAACATTAAAGGGGCCATGTACAGCCAGTCAATGGCGATCCCGATGAAAGGCCGCCCACAATTACCATACACTCGTTAAAACAACTCATCGATATCCTTGATCGCGTCCTCGAAACTGACCCGGATGTTCATCTGAAACCACCACCCGAAAAAAGAACATGCTGCCATGAAAGCGGTAGCAACTCCGCCCATAACAATCCACCCGTCGCTTGAGCTTCTACGGTTCTTCGTATCAGAAGCTACATTGACGATAGCGTTGTTCAGGTTGAGCCACATGCCGCTGTTCACGTAACAGAAGCAGTTCCGAAAGACTCCAATGATCTGCATGAGAGTCGTCGCGATGCTGGTGAAGAGAGCTAGCAAAGTCGTGGCGCCGAACACTAGAACGCAGAGCCAGTGGATGACGCGCTGTACTACTGTCTTCCGTTCCGTCTCCCTGGTGATGATGAAGTACAACGGAGTAAGCACCATCTGGAAGCCTGCATAAGTGACAAAGCTGAGAGATCGGCAGCCCCAACCTCTTGGGGGAGTCTGCCACGCCACCACGGCCCCTGCCGCCGGCGGCAGGGAAATAAGAATGATGGTGGGCAGTATGATCCAGCCTAGATAATCCCGCTTCTTGATTCGGACCTCATTCATGACACACCGCCACGCTCTCGACTTCTCGAGACACTCCATTTTATTAACCCCCCGGCGCCACATAAACACTGGCTGGAGTATACCGTCGTAGATAGGAGGGAAAATCTTTGTTTTAAGTCGCTTATGTGTCGGAGGCGGCCGCCCGATGAGCATGGTGACTGGACTAGGGTTATTGCTGGCAAGCAGGAACCCGTTGACGATCGCGACATGCACGATAATCATCCATTCGACCCCAAAAGCTAGGGAGATGGCGGCGTCCTGGTCACTCTTATCGCCTAGTAGGTCCAGGATGGTGTAGATAAAGGCGCCGAGGTAGAACACGACCGCTGCCCCGACGATGGCGCCGAAGGCAGACTGCGCCGTCATGAGTCGCTTAAGCTGCTCGGACAAGCTAGGATAGTCCTGGTTTGCCAACCGAAGTCTCCCTGTAGGGAGTAGCGCATTAGAAATCAACACAATCGGGGTTTCGGGCCAGCGCCTGTTGTCCTGGAACCGAAGATTGCCAGCAAGAACGGTCACCAGGAGCTCGACCTTATCCCTCAAGCCATCCAGGCCTTCGAAATCCTCATTGGGCTGAATTTCCACCGCCGCATCGCTTCTAACCACGCGATCGCCCATAGAGTTCAGAGGGATTTCGTCAGACACCCTCGTCTTATCAATGAATCTCTCCGCAATATTAGACCTCCTCTTTGACCCCTCCAACGCCTTCAATATCTTGAAGTCGAGCAGTGCTTCGTGCAGGCCGGCAACCATCATCGGGCCTGCCATGCACATGATAGTCATAACCCATATAATGGTGTCCACAGCTACAAACAGCAGTGCCGGAAATGTCATTACCAGCGACAATACGGCTCGTTTCCAACCACGCCGGTCACTCAAAACTAAGATGTCAAGCCACTGTGATGAAACGAATTCGAAGCGCCTTGGGATGTTCATGCTGAAGATGACGGATGGAAGGAGAAACTGGACAATTGGCCCAGCCCACTGGTCCGCGTTTTCGACGCTGGAGACACCCCAGCCGCTGCATTCACTTTTGCAGAAATTGTAAGTGACGAAAGCGTCAGGTGCGGCCGGAGAGGACTCGTTGTAGATCTGCCCGCAGACGATGTTGTCCATAGAAATGGAGGTGCCATTGTTGGGGGAGACAAAGGCGTTTTCCTCGCGGGCTCTATTGCAACACGCCTCATCACTATAACTGGAAGCTACTGTAGCAAGGATAGCGTAGACAAAGAGTGTGAGGAGATAAGATACTGCGCCAGGTAGCATCGTATCGGTTGGAGCTAGCTGGAGTAATACACGCGTCAACAGGCAGATTAAATTGGGAAACGAATCGTCAAGTTTGATCCGATAGCAGTAAGAACCGGCTTACTGACGAGGGGCGGAATAGCACACCACAAAGGTTAAAGAGAGTCGAGAATAACACGAGTACAGTCGGTTCCCCAGTCGAATAGGTTAAGCAAATTAACGTGGGTGAGACCTCCATACTTGTACTTTGGTGAACGGGCTGAGCAACTTGGATACCAGCCAGTTCTGACGTGCTATATTTCTACATACATGTTATATTTCTGCTTCATAGCCGCCAAATGTGTAATGCCGCTGGTATGGTTGTAGAGGCATGGACTGATATCCGATTCGACGGGAGCGCAAGTTGTGCAGTACACTGCCACCCAGCATGAATCAAGTCGCTTTAATTATTCCCTGCCGGCGCGTAGCAGCTGAATTCATTGTGAAGCCATGGGGTCCTCGGTGTTCCAGGGCCAATGAAGACACGCCACCGTGAGATTCTGTACGTATCTCGGGCCGTGCATCAGCAGACAAGGTACAAGAATTGGACGTGGTGGCATAGCCTGTTTCTTTCAGCCTGTATTCCTTTTCCAGCCGTGACTAACAGCCAATAAACATGACAGGTGTGTGGCCAGCATGGGCCTCAAAAATAGGTACATGTGATTCAACCCTTATCAGCTGCCAATAAGCAAGGACGGGCGCAACAACACAAATCACATTTGCACTTTCAAAGCACAAACAGGCTGTCCGGTCAGTCCCGGCATTTTTCAATTTCCAATCAATGTTCTGGAAGGTTTGGATTCTTCCAGTGGTCGACTTGATAGAGAGACTCCACAGTCATTGAAAAACTCTTATTGATGTCTTCGTAAGGAATGCCATAATACCCTGTCGTTAACGCTTGGGAAAACGCCGATCATTGAATAAGTTATAAATAGCTCAAATATAAAGGCATTTAGCAATATGCAAGGGTTACAGCCGAATACTTAAGCGCTGCCCCCTTATTTCGAGACCAATATTGCGGTGTACGCAAACGAAGAAAGTACCAGATATTCATCTATTGAGACTTGACATAGTAAAAGAATGAAAAATTCGAAATCTTGACGCCGCAGGTTATAGATTCCGCCGACGATATTGACTTAATTGATCAGTGCCAGTGGCAAAAGCCATAACTTCCACTGTGTTACACAAACTCGTGCCATGTCAGACAGGGACAGTATCGAATGAGAGCACACATACAGCTCTGGGTGATTAAACGTACATGAGCTGAAACATTGGCCTTATCATTCTTCGTGCCTCCGAAGATAAGACCTAATCACGCCCCCGTGCAGATAGCGAAATCTCAGTGGGTCCAGCACAGTACGTATGCCTCCATAGCATACCTGCCTTTATTCTTCATCCCATCTGCGAAAATGCCAGCTGGCTCACAATTCAGCGCGTTTCCTCAAGAGGTGGCTTTCCTTCGGCCATGGAACCCAGGGCCAAAGAGCCAGCAGTATACTATCAATTAGAATATCACACTCTCCTGGTCTATTGACTTTGATGATCCCGACTTGCAACTTTGGCAGGATAGCCTTCCAGGAGATGATCAAAGGGGGCCATGGCCCCGCACCAAAGGCTAGTTCTTTGCGCCAGTAACATTTGTGTCAGAGGAACCTGGGCACTCCCTCCAGCTATATCTCAACTAAACCGGACACTGCAGAATCGCTGAACGTTTCAGTGTTTGACTGGGTGGTCTCACAAGAGGGTCTCAACCCTTCCCACAATCCTGTCTTCTAGTTCCAGCTCCAGAGCGGTCACGACACAGCCGCCTCGCATTACTTCAACATCAGCGACCGAGCTGCGGATGATCCAGATCAGATTGGCCGCACTTCGTCAGTCCCGGTATCTTCAACCACCGAACCCGTTTTCCGAGCACGGAGAGCCAAACTGTGCACAAAGCGACCGCTACGCAAGAAATAAAAGCCGCCGCTCGGGATCTCTCAGCCGGGAGTATCTCCGGGATCGCGTTGGGTGCCCTCGGATTGACGATGCTGCTCATGGGTTGATAAGACATTTCGCCTTAGCCCGTGACACTTGGTAAACGAACCAAACCGAGACCCAAACGGTGACTATTTCAAGAACCCCAAACAGTTGTTGTTCCCAGGTCACAGTGACTGCATCCGGTGTAATCACGCTCGTGGCCATATGTATGTTCTAGCCTGCAGCAAATGAATTATCTTGGCTTAGCATCTTCTCGAATGGTATGACTTTGACCTGACTTGAGGCAATAGTTGACATGGCAGGAATGTGGAGGCGCTGACTGGTCATATCTAGTACTTCTGGTAGGGCTAGAATGTATTCTGAGGTGAATCTGCGTGACAGGCGGTTCTACTCCAACACGTTGAAGAGTATGGGAGTTCTAGTGTGCTTCTATTGGAAGGTTCTTATTCTTATTGGATGGTCAAGTTCTAGGTTCATTCTTGTCATCTTCTGGACTGTGCTGGATTTATCCTCAATACATGCATACGTCGCTTGGGGATGGAGCCGTTGTTGCCCAAACCAAGAATAAACAAGGGTGATGTGTGCTTTTCAAAATTAGAGATAGATGTAACAAAGAGGTGAACCACCAAGGGTGTCAAGTGCATCATCGATAGTGATCTCAGCTGCGTTGACCCCCATGTTGAGAGGATCAGACTTCAATGCGTCCCGACTGGGAGGCCTGTTCCCGATAGTGATAGTACCAGCAATATCCCGGGCCTGCTTGGGATGCAGCGCCTGCCAGATCCAGTATACGCGATCAACCATGGCATGATGCAGAAAGAAAACAGGCTCGTTAGACGAGGAGTAGAGGTCAGAGGAATCTCCACCAATGGCAAAATGACCAGCGCCGTGCAAGCCCAGGAATCGATCTGGAAATCGACCTTGAAACTCATCCTGCATGATCTGAATGCTGCGTGAAGCATCGCCAAGCGTAACGTTGTATAAGTTGGGGAGAGTCATCCAATTATCAATGGTGTAACGGCTGAGATCTCGTCGTAGACAGCGAGGGTTATACTCGAGAGGTGTAGCGGTGGCTTCCATTCCGTCCATGCCAGGTGATGGGGGTCCAAGATTAGCAGTTGCGCCGGCAAAGGGCCCTTTCTTAATACAGCCGCCTCCGTCACCGCTGGGAAGGAAAATGAGTCCTGTGCCAGAAACAGAGCCGTTATGCTTGAAAAACTCGCCATCGCCGCTCATACTGGTCTCGGAACCGTCAAAGAGAGGGTTAGTAGCAAAGTCGCCGGTCTCAAACCAATTCCAGTACTACAATCGATTGTAAGCTTATGGTCCGCAATCCTCAATTTTCACTCACCGGCTGGGTGCCCTTGTAGCCGCACTCATCTCGCAGGGCTTTCTCGTACGCCCAAGTATAGTATCGATGCCAGGTGAAGAAATTCCCCTTGAAAGAATTGTCAGATCTCATGTCGGTGACAGGTCACGAATAAAATAAAACTCACTGTTGCATGGATGGTGCGTGTCTGGTTAATGTGCACAGCGACAAAATCGTCATATCTGGTACGTGCACCAGGTGCGAAAGAAGGGTCCGCCTTGGAAGGTTTGTTTCGCAGACACAAGACGGCATTAATGTAAGCTTTCCTCTCCTTCTTCGAGAGGGCTTTCCTATAATTATTATGAGTAATGGTCCAAGGCCTGTAGGAGGCCAACTTACCAATCCCGACGTACTTCGGCGTTAGCAATTGTGCACTTCTTGCGGCTTGTTGGTGACTGGGCGTTCTCTAGCGCACTGGTAGCCTTGCTATTGAGCTCTAGCATGAGATCACCAGCCGATTGAGTCGGTGAGGCCGCACCGAGCGACGAGGCGCTCAGCAAAGCAGCGAAGATTCCAAAAGAAATCTGCATGGTCTCAGAACTCACTGTTGTTGGATGAGAAATCAGAAATGAAGACAGACAACGCGGTGAGATTGAATGTGCGGGATAGACTACTTAACAGATAAGCAAGCAGAAAATTACGGTCTAAATTGTATTAGTGCCTATCGCGTATAATTGATGGGATAGAGAAGGACCTCGATAGCCCTTGTTGAAGCCAAGCCGGAGCAAGGTCTGTTCGTAGTATATCGCCCCGGTAAATTGTTCATCATTGCTGGATGGGGATTTTACAAACCCTTGGCTCTGCAGCCCTAGGGCGCAGGGTCTCACGGCCTACACCAGAATTACTAGGTATCTTAGCCATGCATAATTGAGGCTAAAGAGCAGAGATTATATGGATGGAAGAACTATTTCTCAGCATGGATTTCCTTTTCTCCATAGAAGTTTCTCATGGGTTTTAGCGATGGACAAGTGAAGAGCAACGTGTTAGGTGGCGATTTAACCGGATGCCCCTGGGCATATGCATCTAAGATTTTAGGGTACCCAATCACTGACCATTATTGATTCGCAAATTCATACCAACTATGGGGTAGTTTAATGTGCTTACGTCTAAACAACTGATATTCTCGTATATGCATGTAATGCTGACTATATGTCTGCTCTATTTAAGGGTCTTGATGAAAAATAGCAAGCTACTGCTCAGCCTAGCCTAACTTCCCAGATCACCCGTCCCGTTAAAGGAGCTTGTGGAGATATGTGTCTTTGTTTATAGCTATTCGCTTGGCACCCGTAAGCCAGTGGCAGAAAAGGTGCATGCAGTTACTAAACCGGTCATGCAGCTTGCGTTTCATGATGTAACCCAGAACTTTAGAGTTAAGCTTAAATATTTTTAGACGCCCCATGTACCGAAAAAAATTGATTGCTAAGAAGTACGGCAGGCGGGTAAAAGTGACTATCACGCAGCTTTAGTTGTCGTAGACTGTAGGTTGATTGAAACCATCACGCGAGCTAAGGGCATAACTCGGTTCTACATGATCACTGGAGTGACGCCTTGTTGAACTTGGAGCAGGTAGTAACATAGAATTATTCACTGTCGCGTTGAATCTTTGGCACTGTTGTAGTGGTAGAAGCTTGGTGGAGCTACGTTTCTGTTGATACAGGTAATGAAATTAATAATATTAGTCTTGAAGCAACGTCGCATACATGTCTGAGCTTTTGGGCCAATTTCTCTAGGTGTTTTCGGCCCGATTTGCTTACCTATTAAGCTCTCGCATTCAATGATCCATCTTTAGTCATGCTTTCCTTCTGATCACCAACGCTCTGGGACTCTCAAGACCTCTGCTTACAAAAGCAATCAACTGCTGGACTTAAGGATCTTTTAATATCATAAGCTTGCCATTATTTGGGTTTCTTAATACGAAGCTGTTGTGCTCCTCAGAGATATGGAAGTCACTGGAACCTGGGGGTGAACTGTCATCTAGTGTTCTTCATTTAGTATAAGGATCCCAGCTCACTCCTTCTACTCAGAGCTTAAGACTTTAAGAGATTTAAATGGCATTTTAGATCCATTATTTAGCTCAACTCTCACTGGCCAGCCTTACGATGAGACTTAGAAGAAGTGGATTTATCGAGCACGTTCCCTTGGCACGGAGGACTGTGGGTCAACGTTGAAGAATTCAGCCCCATAAGGACGGAGGTGATAGCCTCATGGAGCCAAACACTTGTTTCAAGGGTTACATTGTTCCGAGTAAGCGAGAGGGCAGACGGATATTAATCATGTGATTGATGCAATAAACAATCAATCAATCGGTGTTTAAAAACCTCTTGTTCTCTCGCCTTTGTCCGCCAATCCCCGTTGTGATATTGTTAAGCTTGAAATAAGATGGCGGATACCATCTGGTCAGCCTTTCAAGGCACTCTAACGTCTCTGACAGCTCGAGGCTGGATAGCGGCTTTGATATCGTCGTGGCTTGCATTTAAAGTTCTACAGGCATTATACAATGTCTCGCCTCTTCACCCGCTTAGCAAGATCCCTGGTCCGAGACTTGCCGCGGCAACATATCTGCCTGAATTCTACTACGATGTGATCCTCGTCGGTCGCTATACCCATGCCATCAAGCAGATGCACGAAAAATATGGTAAACACATTTCAGCAAGTCGAAGCAAAAGATTCTAATGCGCTTTTAGGTCCTATTGTTCGAATTAATCCTAATGAGTTGCACTGCGCTGATATGTCCTTCTCGGACGAGATATACGCCGTTGGCGGTCGCAAACGCGATAAGCCCTTCCACCAAGTCAATGGCTCAGCAGCTGGTACAGGAAACGCCTTTGGCACCCCTGATCACGATCTCCATCGCCTCAGACGTGCACCCGTCGCCAAGTTCTTCTCGCGAGCCATGATTGCCCGTCTCGAGCAAGAAGTCCATGACCTGGGACAGACTCTCTGCAACAAACTCTTGGCTGAGAACAAGGATGAAAAAGAACGTAAATCTTTTGAGATTGCGCATGCATATAGCTGCTTTACCTCTGACGCGATCTCAAGCTACTGCTTTGGAGAACCTTTTGGATTGCTATCGCGAAATCAGTGGCAACCCAATTATCGCGAAGCTACTCTCGCGGTCCTCAAGCCAGTGTTCTTCCTCCGCTTCTTTCCGATTCTGGTGTCAAGCGTGAAGCTGGGGAAGTATCTTGTCGACTATCTACCAGCTGATGCCGCGCTTCTCATTCGAACTTTGCAAATCGACATGCCCTCGCGCGTTCAGAAGACGAAGAACGACTTGGATTCTGGCATTGTTTATGATCGACCGACTATTTTCGCTGATCTACTGCAATCTGAGCTCGACGACAGTGAGAAGCAGCAAGATCGTCTTGTTGAGGAGGCTGCTACTATCGTCAATGCTGGGACTGAGACTACAAGCTGGGCATTGGCTGTGATTACCTACTTCCTCTTGTCACAGCCTGAAACGCTTGCAAAGTTGCAAGATGAGCTGAAGCAAGTTGTAGACGATCCATGCCATTTGCCTTCTTGGACTACGCTGGAGCAGCTTCCCTATCTCGGAGCTGTAATCAATGAAGGCCTGCGTTTGTCCTATGGCGTTTCGAGCCGCACAGCTCGCGTGCCAACAACAGAAGACCTTGTTTACAGAGGAGAGTTTAACAAGAAGCCAACGACTTTGGTGTTGCCTCGAGGATATGCAATCGGCATGTCAGCGGCCCTTGCGCACCACGACGAGTCTGTCTTCCCAGACTCGTATACCTTCGCTCCTGAACGATGGATCGATGAGGACAACAAGATCAGAAAGGACTTGGAGAGGTCAATGATTGCATTTTCGAAAGGCAGCCGTGGATGTCTCGGTAAAAAGTAAGTTACACGGTTTTCCCCTGGATTTAAGACTTTGCTAACATATTCTTAGTCTGGCATTGTGTGAGTTGTACCTCTCGCTTACAGCTTTGGTTTTACGAGTGATGCCCTACATGCGCCTATACGAGACGACGGAGCGGGATATTCGCTATGACCACGACATGTTCATTCCGATGACGGAGAGTGGAAGTAAGGGAGTCAGGGTAATTATTGAGAGCTAGATTATGCCCTCGGCCTAATACGAGATACTTTATCATGCTTGTTTGCTCTAGTCCGTACCTCGCGCTATCCTACCCGATACGTACTAGCCTCATTTTGTCGAGGGATGCCAGAGTGGGTAACCCGGAGTTCACTAAACTCCACAGCCACTGGTGTTTGTCGCCATTTTAACGCTTATCACCTTGGATCAACGAAGCTACCGATGATCAGCTGCCGAAAGTGCCGAGAAACCCTTTTAGAGATATCAGTGCTAACTTCTTAATACATTAACGGAATTCCAGATGGAGTTCCTTGTGAGGCATCAGCCAATCTGATATCGCGATTTGCTCAAGCTTTTGCCACAAGGCCTCCGGGTCGAATGACTAACCCATTCTGCTCTAGCTCGTCGACACCCTCATCTGGTACAGGATGGTTAACATATTTATTTCTATATAAACCGTCTGACAGCTGCATTCATCATTCCGTTTACAATAGCATAGCAACATTATCTTTCTTACTTGAAGATGGCTACAGATAAGAATTCTTACAGGCAATCATACGCCGATGCGCCTCCGCCATACTCAAGCCATGCTGCAGCAACTTCAGCGCAAACTTTCTCTGAGGATAGCCAGCCTCGTATTCTACCTATCTCAACACTTCAACAACCTACACTTTACTCATCAGAAAAGCCCATCGCTATACCCGCTACCAGCTCCAAGCTCGGCTCGCCATTTCTACGAGCCTTCCCCCCTATCCTCGAAGACCAATACCATCTTCCTCGGGAAGTCTTCTTGAGGTTTCTCGATGATCTGAATCGAGCAACCGTCGCTAGCCCACCAGTTCAGATACTGGGATTGGCAGGCAGTATCGTGTCAATGATACCGCTACACACCGCACAGATCGTCGGTAGCACGGTTAATACAGCAGCTACTCTTTCGACTTATGCCATAAGTAAATCTAGGAGTGAGCTTTGCATCAGCTCGGCAAACAAAGACATTTTCACGCCTAGAGGTCTCAAGGCTGAATTTGCGAAGCTGGATGTAATTGCTCGCTATGCCAAGATACCCATCTTGGATGGCAATGGCAAGATCGATAAGAAAAGTACGATTCTTGGACCATGTGAAGACTTTTCGGCGCAGCCTTCACTCACTGTGCAGCAACGCAGACTTCAGGCTCTTGAGCCATGGATTGCACCACTGGATCTTACACCGTTACCTGAGTTGCATGTACCGGATAACTTTGTCAGCAAAATGCATGCTTCAACGAGTGAGCGGCAGCGAAAGAAGGAGGAAAACAAAATGACCAAAGACAGAGCCAAGGCGTATGAGGACTGGACTGAAGATTCAAGAAAAGCCCGGGAAGACTATGAGAAGGATATGCGAAAGATAGAAAAGGAATTTGAAAAGGCTCAACGAAAGCACGCAAATGAGCCTCAGAAGTTGGAGAGGGAGTTGAAGAAGCTGGATAGAGAGAGAGAGAAGTGTGAGAAAGAGTATGAGAAGGAGATGAGAAAGGTCGATAAAGACAGACGGAAGGATGATAAAGAAGAGGAGGGTGTGAGAAAGGTGCTTTGGCTGCTTATCAGGCCGATAGGTAATGAGCCTGTGTAATGCTAAGCATGGAGCACCCTAGTACAAAGGACACTTAGAGATGTGATCAAGTTTCACGAATAGATAGACTGCTTGTGTATAAAGTCATAAATATCATTTTAATCGCTGCGCCTATGTTTTACATGCCGTTTGTTTCTTTCCCATTCCCTCTATCGTCGCGCCAATCCAACATCCAGTCCCATAGGCTTCCTCAAGAATCCCTCTCTAGTCTCCATGATATCCTGTCTCAAGCGGACATCATACCGCTTGATCCAGGTAGTAGCGATGAGCCTCATCTGCATCTCAGCCAAGTTCCTTCCAACACAAGATCTAGGTCCGTAGCTGAAGGGGATGAAAGCATTCTTCTGCTTTTCGGTCAAGTCCTCCCAGCGCTCGGGCTTGAACTCATCGGCGTCAGGGCCCCAGATTTCAGTAGAGTGGTGGATAGTGTAAGTAGGGACGCTGAGAACAGTGCCCGGGCCAAAGTATCGTCCGTGAAGAGTAACGCCCTTGTGGTTGGGGGGGATCTCGCGGGGTAGACCGATGCCAGAGGGGGAGTGAATCCGCAGAGTCTCGTTGATGCAGTGGCCGAGGTAGGGAAGATGCTTGACGGATTCGTAGTCGGGAATGGCAACGTCCTCGGGAACAACAGCCGAAATCTCCTCATAAAGCTTCTGCATAACTCCAGGGGTTCTGACAACATGATAGAGCAGCGCACACGAAGAGTTAGAAGTAGTATCACTTCCAGCAATGAGTTGGGTAAGAGCTTCAGCGGTGAGTTCATCACGACCAAGAGGTTCGCCCTTCTCATCGCGACCTTGCATAAGACGAGCCAGGAGATCCTTGCGGGTAGAATCACCGCCGCGCTCGAGACGCTCGCTGACGCGGGCGATGGCGATACCGGCGAGGTTCTCGACGGCTTGGAGACCTTGGCTGAAGAAGGGGTCGGGGAGATACTTGGCGTAGGGCTTGAGCTGAGGGAGGCAGCCAAGAGTGGCGGAGACTTCACCGCGGCGGTTCATGATCTCAACGGCTGGGGCGTAGATGGTAGGACTGGTGGGGGAGACCTTGATTTCAGCGATGTCGGCACCAGTTGAGAGCATGCCTATGAATGTTAGCAATATCCTGACCAAGTACATACAAACACTTACCGAAGGGCTTGCCAAAGGCGAGATCGGCGATGATGTCGAAAGCAAGGAAGTTGACTACCCAATGTCAGCATAATTTGAAACTAGTGGATGTTTGATGTCTACTTACACCAGTTAAGGCAGTCAACGCTTCCATATCCATCAGCATCCTTGTTGCTGGCGATACGATCCCATTGGTTGATAAAGATATCGAGATTCTGTCGGATATAAGGCTCAAACTCCAAAACAGACTTGGGCGCAAAAGTATGAGAAACGAGCTTTCTCTTGCGAGAGTGCTCGGCCCTGTTGCGGGTGTTGAAGAGACCCCGACGAATAGAGACAAAGGTATCATAAAAGTCACTGAGTCATTAGCTCGCTATCTAAACATATAGTCATAAACTAGACTTACGCCTTCAAGAAACCGTTTCCGTGACCGTAGATGGTGTTGATGGCATCTGCATCAGCAACACTAACATGGTTTGGCGCAATGCGAACCAAAACACCCAGCTTCTTATGGACCTGATCAACAATCTCGTAGCGCTTTCCACGTCGACAAGTAGATAGTAACCAGAGATTGGTGAACTGTGCAGGGAAAGGAGCGGGAATGCCGCGGAGGTTAGAGTTGCTCATCCATGGGAGGATGTACCAGGCCACGAGAGCCACGGCGAGGGCGAGAGGTGCCCACGGGGAGATCAAGAGTTCTGTGAGAGCCATGGTTCTGAGATTAGGCCGGCAGAGATATTGGGGGATTAGGTAGGGAAGCTTGGGGAGTTGATGGTGAGTATTTGTATCAAGATAGCATTACTGGGCCGGATAGTTGGATGCCCCGGATTTACCCCAGATGCGAGTGTTGATGAGCTCCGAGGAAGCCTTTCCCTATCAAGGATGGTGACTTTTGCTCCTCGGCACTTCCATTACATGGCCTGTGATTGGCCAATTGCTGTTTTTCTTGCCTCCTATTGGTGAGATTTCGGTCGTAGCGATCAAGACATGGCCTGGGCATATATTAAACAAATGAAGACAACGTAAGCAATATGCCTACATACTATTGATTCTATTTATCCTTCAATTCTCACTGTAAATCACCAGTGCAGAAGCCGATTTCCAGCGCGATTGTCCCCTACGTCATTTAATATACTGTTGAAAGTTCGGCAATTTAACGCATCCGATTGGCCCCTGTTCCGAGGAACTGGTCGGCAAATGGGTACGGAAGCTGGGTTCTCGATGAGAATGATAGAACTGCCGTTGTCACCGCAGCGATAGCAATTAACATCGCATCTACCGGTGCTGCTTCTAAATTTCAGACATGACTTA
The DNA here is from genome assembly GCA_014898875.1 of Fusarium miscanthi. Lineage (NCBI taxonomy): Eukaryota > Fungi > Ascomycota > Sordariomycetes > Hypocreales > Nectriaceae > Fusarium > Fusarium miscanthi. The sequence goes on from JAAVUA010000209.1 coordinate 13,407, forward strand.
TAGATGCCTTTGCTATTCTAAGCCGCCTCTGCTTCTGTGGCAGCTATGGCGCTGGTCTGGTCACTGGAGTTACAAGCACCGTTGTTGGCAGTATACAGAGGAGCATGACTTGTTCTACATTTCTAAATAAGTTTTATAATAAGAAAAAGTATTGAATTCAATAATTAAATAGGCAGCCTGAACGACAGTCTTAGATGCTGGTTTTATATTAATTTCATTTATAACTTCAAGAGGTTGTAGAAGAAGTAGTCTTTAACTAGGTCTGGTTTAAGTCCTCTATAGCAGTACAAGCTCCCAGCTATAGGTTTTGGCTATAAATAAGAAACTTAGCCTATAAATTAAATATTATAACAGGGTACCTAACTAATTACTAAAGTATAGAACTGACCCTATACAGGAAATAGGCATGGAACACAATCCAAGACTACCCAAAACAGGGAAAATATATCCATTCGCTATTATTAATACTCAGCCTTTAATATACAGAAAAGAAGATCAAAAGAAACTCATATAAAAACATAGAATGCATAATGGTATTGACCGTAACTGTCAATAAGCCAACTTTAGCCAGTTTTAGTATCCCACGTCAGCGAAGGTCCTGATCCAATATCTTGTATGGAATAAACACGAGATAGTCTCTCTGAAGGGCTTTGTTACTATCTATACCGATGGCCTGTCTATAGCCGCAATTATAGATCTAACCTATCATAGCCGAGGGATTCTGGTATAATATCCAAGTTATGACCTAGATGTATTAATTACAGTTGAGACTTATAGCTAAGAGAGAGCTTATATCCCTATAGAACTTGGTAATTAGTTGCCTCGTGATATAGTGATAATAAACACTTACATTCACTTGTAAATACACCACAGTCACGGCTTTCAAGATGACTAAACGAACCATGAGCCGGCAGTGTGATCTCCACATACGCTGTTACCTTGTCAGCTGTGAATCGTGTAATTAGAGCGGCAAAGGACGCATCACGGACCCTGTAGCTAGAACGGACTTAACCTTCTTGATATGATTTACCCGACATAATTTATCACTGGTGTAAAAATTGCACGACACCGGCATTAGTGAATTTCCTATTCTGGATTTCCCCGGAAGAGGAGTATATCGTGATTGGCGCGCAAAGCGTATGGTGGGACACTCGCATCCAAGGGCCATGGCAATGTGAGGAGAGAGAGACCTATGGGGTATTATTACGGTTAAAATAAATCTGTCGATCTCATGACGAAGTCTGTCTTGTTTGTCAATGCGCGAGCTCCCCGCATATATAATTGTTGCTAGACCTACCGCATTGTTCCTCCTGTCGTCCGACTCAGTGATTTCAGACTTCTCCAGGATCAAAACCTACTCACTGTACTGATGCGGTCTTATATATCGGCATTCCTGGTCGCTGGTCTTTTGTCAGGTCTTGGTGCCACGACGCCGGCCAGAATGCCTTTGGAAATAAGACAGGCGACAACCTACAGCAACCCGGTCCTGTTCCAGGATCTTCCAGACATTGACGTTTTCCGCGTTGGGTCCGTCTACTACTACTCAACCTCCACCTTTGCCTTCTCCCCCGGCGCTCCCGTCCTGAAATCCTATGACCTGGTCAACTGGACACCCGTGACTCATAGTGTCCCTGACGTTGCGGATTTTGGAGAGGAGTACAGGCTTAATGGCGACAATGACCGCGCCTACGTCAAAGGCGTTTGGGCGAGCTCAATGAGATACCGCAAGTCAAACGACAAGTTCTACTGGATGGGCTGCATCCAGTCCACTGGCAAGACCTTCCTTTACACCGCGCCGGGAAACGGTGCCTCAGACAACGACGGTGAGAATGAGAACTGGGAGTGGACTCTTGAAGGAAGCATTGATGAGTGCTTCTATGACAATGGAATCTTCTTCGACGATGACGATACAATGTACGTCACCTGGGGCAATCGAAAGCTACGCATGACTCAACTTTCCGACGATGGTTTGAGCGTTGTGCGTACCGAAGTGGTTTATGACAGTGGTGATAATTTGTACCTCGAAGGCGCTCATCTTTACAAGACCCATGGCTACTACTGGGTATGCCCTACCAAGGTTGCCAGCGGTCAGTATATCCTTCGCTCAACCGAGCCCTTTGGGAAATACGACGCCCGGGTGTTCTGGGATAACCTCTCTGGGCCGTTGCCCAACGCCGGCTATGCGCACCAGGGCGGCATGGTGGATACTCCCGAGGGCGACTGGCATTATCTCGCGTTCATGGATGCTTATCCTGCCGGTCGCATTCCTGTCCTGGCTCCCATCAAGTGGTCTGACGATGACTGGCCGTCAATTGTACTTGATAACAAAGGTGGCTGGGGCGTGACCTACCCAATGCCCGTCAAGACCGACAAGACTGTTCCCGGTGTCGAGCGTGTTGATGACTTTGCCGCTGCGACCCTGCATCCAGAGTGGGAGTGGAATCATAGCCCTGACCCGAAATACTTCAACCTCACAGCAGATGGCTTGGTTCTCAAGACTGCATCTGTCGTTGAGGATCTCTTCAATGCACGAAACACTCTTACTCATCGTATCACAGGGCCACGCTCTGTTACAACCTGGCACCTGGATATCAGCGGACTCGTCCAAGGGGATCGTGCCGGAGCAGCTATATTCCGCGACGAATCTGCATACATAGGCGTTCACAAGGACTCAAACGGCACTCGCGTTGTCTTTGTGGATGACATAAACATGAATCAGCAGTGGGAGACTGTCAGCAGAGGCACAGTTGCAGAGACAGGACCCTCTGTGGAGGCAGACGAGATCTGGTTTCGTGTTGATGCTGATGTGACCCCTGCCTTTGGCCTGTCACCTGTAAGGGAAGCTCATTTCCACTATAGCCTTGACGGAAAGAGCTGGGCACAGCTGGGCACGTTTGTGCTACATAACAGATGGCAATGGTTTACTGGATTCAGGTTTGCGGTGTTCAACTTTGCGACTGCTAAGCTGGGTGGTCAGATAATCGTCAAAAGCTTTGAGAACGCATTGGCTTAGACAGTTTTCAATGATGCAGACTAGGTATATGGGAAGAACAAGAACAAGCTAAATATTTAAATTAAAGTATTAAGCAAAAATACCTCTACTAAATGATAGGGAAAACCGGGCGGACCGATAAAAAACCCCATCCCTCCATGACTTTGCCCCTAGTGATAAGCCAGCATCCTTCAATTGCAAGTATCGCTGACTTGGTTTCACAGCCATGTGCCAAAGATCTTGATGTAAATAATCTTCACGATCTGTACCTCCACCATGTAAAGTAACAGCTCGGCGAACAAGAAACCCACAAAAGTTGGTGCTGGTTGAGCAAAGCCGAACGCGGGCCTGAAATCCGGGATCCAGGGCAGGACGAAGCCAATAGCCATGATGGCCGTTGTGGAGAAGACAAGGATCGGTGCTGCGCGGCTCTGAATGAAGGGAACCTTCGCTGTACGCAGCAGGTGGACGATCAGAGTCTGGGTGAGAAGACTGTCGCAGTGTTAGTGGTGTAAAACCGGGGAGGGTTGGGGTTAGCTTACCCCTCCAGGAACCAGTGTGTCTGTGCCATCTTGACATTGTCGTCGGTCGTTCGAATGCCGTAGTAGAACCAGTTGAGAGAGAAAGTGCACATGTCGATGACTGAGCTTGTGGGACCCAAGACAACAACGAACCTGAGGATATCTGCTGCTTGTTAGACATGTTCGTCAAAAGAAGTCGGACACATACCTCTTGCGTTCCAACGTCGCGGTTGGGTCAGATACTCTTCATCAACGCGATCCCAGGGAATGGCGATCTGACTGATGTCGTAGAGCAAGTTCTGAGCCAGGATCTGAATGCTAGTCATCTATACTCAAGTTAGCATACTCCCCCCGAGGTATGATAAGCTACTCACAGGCGTGTAAGGCAGCCAAGCGCTAGCCGCCAGAATACTAAAAACATTGCCAAAGTTGGACGAAGCGACCATCTTGATATACTTGATAGTATTCCCATGCGTAATCCTTCCCAGAATCACACTCTTCACAACAATCGAGAGTCCCTTCTCCGTCAGTATCAGATCCGCACAATCCTTCGCTACGCCCGCTCCAGAATCAACAGATATTCCAACGTCGGCATCGCGAAGCGCACCGCAGTCGTTGATCCCGTCGCCGAGCATACCGACGCAGTTACCGGCTTTTTGGAGAGCGAGGACAATCAAGCTTTTCTGCTTGGGCGTTACCTTGGCGAATACACTGCATCGTTCGACAGCGAGGTCGAATTCGTCCGAGTCTTCGAGCAGGGCGAGTTCAGGACCGGAGATGGCTTCGGCATCGTCGTCCATTGTCTCAGAGTGCTGGAGGAGTTCGAGGGAGCGGCAGATGTTGAGAGCGACAGGGAGGGAGTCGCCCGTCAAGACCTTGACCTGGACACCGAGTTCTGTGAGGCTCGCGATGGCGTCCTTTGCGTCGTCCTTGGGAGGATCGGAGAAACTGATCATTCCCTCGAGAGTCATGTTTGTCTCAAGTAGATCGAGCTCATTGACATAAGACTTGCCAAGGATGCGGGATGCGACGAGAAGAACGCGATATCCTTCCATGTTCTTCTTCATGGCGAGTTGTCTCCATCGGGCTTGCATCTCAGTGCTGAGATACTCACTCTTACCGGCGGAGCGCATGGATGAGCAGCGAGTGAGGACTTCGTCGAATGCGCCTTTGACGATGAGCATGTATTGGCCTGTGATGCCGCGGACGATGCAGCCCGAGCGACGACGTTCAAAGTCGAAAGGAAGGACGCGAACTTGTTCGTGGTGGGCTATACCGACTTCATCGCCGTTGGGGAGGTGATAGTTGAGAATAGCTCTGTCCATGTTATTGCCACTGTTACCCTGGATCTGAGAATCGATCTTTGCGAGCTCCATGATGGTGAGGGTGTCTTCTCCTTCGGCATTGGAGTACTTGTGCACCGAGAGCTCGTCCTTGGTCAGAGTTCCAGTCTATTCAACCTTAGCAGCTGCATGCAATGGCGAGAGAAGGAACACGTACCTTGTCGCTGCACAGAACAGTCATGGCGCCAAGGTTCTGAACCGAGTCGAGACGCTTGACGATTGCTTGTTTCTTGGAAAGCTGGTGGGCGGCTCGTGCGAGATTGGCATTGACGATGGCAGGAAGCATCTCGGGGACGAGACCGACTGCGACACTGATACTGAAGAGAGCCGCGTTCTTCCAGTCTCCAGTGACCTTGCCGGAAATGCACAGAACCTGAATGATGGTCAGTTGAAGCAAACGAATGGGTTGGAGACTGCTTACGATAGGAACCATGACGACCATGAAGCCGATGAGCATCCAGGTAACGTTGAGAATACCCTTCTGGAAGGCATTGGGCTGTCGCTTCTTCTCAACCTCCTTGACCATGGTCGCAATCATAGCATCTACAAATATTAGTCTTGTCCTCTGCCAGAGGTTGAGATAACTTACCATCACCCGTCCGAAGAACAAGCCCAACACCATGACCACTCACAATATTCGTCCCCATAAGCGCAACATTACCAAAGTCAAAGATGGAGAAAGCCTCTTTCGCATCGTGAGGTCCCGCATCCTTAGCCACAGGTTCACTCTCACCCGTCCAAGCAGACTGGCTGATCCTCAGGTACGAAGACTCAAGAACGAGACAGTCAGCTGGGACGATGGCACCAGGGACCATAATGACTATATCACCGGGGACGAGGTCAGTCTCGAGAACCGTACCTTCGGTCCAGGAGAGCTGAAGTTCATCGGTGGAGGTTGCAGGTCGACGGACTCGAATCTTGGGAATGATGGCGGATTGGAGACGAAAGACGGCGACACCGCTTTGGAATTCTTGCCAGAAGCGCACGGCGACGGAGATAATGATCATGATCATGAGAACTGCAAAACCTTCCTATCACCTCGTTAGCCCCATCGCCATACCTTTATCACCAGTGTAACACTCACCCAGCTAGGATCCGGCATCGCGACATTGAGAATCGCCAAAAACACCAAAAGGATATTGAACGGATTCGGAATCACACTCAACAACAGCATGAACCAAGACTGCGGCTTTCGCGACGAAACAACATTCTGACCGTGAACGCGCAGTCTCGTAGCGGCTTCAGCCTCAGAAATACCATCGCTGCTCGACACCAAATGCCCAAGAGCCATGTCAGGACTCATGGATGCAATCCAGCGAAGAATATCTTCCGGCGTGTTCTTGGTTGCCCTGTCTGGGTTTAGTTGCCATGTCGCGGTTCGCGCGCGGGATTTGCCGTAGCGTAGGCCAAGACGCCCGAGGATGTTGGTGTCGCGGCGTGCCATTGTGTTGACATTGGTTGATCAATCATTCGTTTCTCGCTTCCTATACTCTACACACCAAATCTTAACCGTCAGCTTGATCTACTTCGCTGGAAGGGCAAGAACAGGTTCGTACAAAACTTAAGGTGGATCAAAGTCTGCTGCTTCAGACTTGGCGATTCCTCTGAAGAGGAGAAATTCCAGCGAGTTCTCCAGATTTGCGAAAGGTAGGTAAACTGCAACAAAAGAGTCGTTCATCGAAATTGAACAGAATAATTTGGTGTAAGTAAAGTAAAAGTAAAAGTAAAGCTCCGTCAAGAATGTTGGGGGGGGATCAGCGATATATACAAATCATGAACTTGTAAACTTTCTCCTGATTAGAGCCTAAGGAGTGATACACTAGCTAATCAAATGATGAACGAAAATCTTTTCCAAACTCAACACAGCCAAGAAACAAAAGCATGTGTTAATGTTGCTGTGGGGGTGACTCATGCCGAGAGTATCCATCTAATAACCTCTCGTATAAAGCGTGCCGAATACCCTTGGCGACAAGACCTGCTACGAAGTAAAGAAGCACACAGGCCAGGAAATATCTCATAGCCAAGCGCCAAGTTACTACCAAGGTACCTGCATGCAAGAGCCGAGTTCCGAATGACAAGAAGAACTATGTGAAATATGGTCATTGATGTACAACATGGAACTTGGCAAGACGCTGATAACAAATCGCCTGATGTATCTCCATGACTTATCCTCAGCAAATTGATTTTCTCCGGATGAGAATTTTCCTCGGAGATGGTAATATCTTGTCAAATTACAAAAACACAGCCCAGCGGGCAATGCCGTGATTAACATGTCGGCGATCAGGCACTGCGGCAGTGCTGCACAGCCCCGTTGAACTAAACTACCGACCTCCCTTTTTCTCATTTGCGTTTTTTTCTTTCATATTTGATAAACGGCACGTCAAGATCCGAAGTTGGATATGTTTTTATATGAGTAGTTTAGGTTTAGTGAGCCTTGGGTCTAGACTCTGGGCGATATCCGAGGACGCGTAAGCCCGCTAAAAGAAAAGGGAGCAAATCTTGTTATACCCGGCGTATATGCACGTATACATACATAAATCCCCCAAGATCAAGATTGACGTAGTGTCTCAGTCTAAGGCCAAAGAGCTGTTTTGCTCCAGGTGTTCTGGGCCGCATCCAAAGTGTAGTTCAATCGCTGATGCAGACGGTCACTAGAAGCCTGCCAGAACTCAACCGTCTGCGGCGCCACCGCATAAACCACCCAACCCTCAGAACTTGGCTCCTGTCCGTCAACCTCATGACTTTTCACGGCTTCCGCCATCTTGGCTTCCAGTTCATGCGGGTCATTAAGTGGTTCGCTCTGCCTCGACACCTTGGCAGTGATCTTGGCCATGGCCGACCGAGCCGTCCAATCCTGCTCGCACTCACTTCTGGGCAGGGCGTTTGCTCTGCCGCGTAGACGGATCTGGCGTCCGATTTTGGGCCAGTAGAATGTAAGTGCGACGTTGTTGTTGGATGAGATCTGTCGGCCTTTGGGGCTGGTGGCTTTGATGGCGAAGTGCCAGCCGCGGTGGTCGATGTTCTTTAGGATTAGGACTCTGGCATCGGCGTGGCCTTGCTCATCGACTGTTGAGAGAGTTACGGCGTGAGGTTCAGGGACATTGGCTGATATAGCCTCGTCGAGCCATGACTCGAATGCTTGGTGAGGGGTTTCGGGGAACGAAGCGAATTCTGCTTTTGGATGCGATGCTCCGTTAAGAACAGGCAGCGCGCGAAGCTTAGCTTGGAGTCCAGTGTTTGCCATTGCACTAGGAAATTATTTAGCTTGCCTTTAGTCGTTTGAATAGATGAAGCTGGTAAGTTGCGGGTATTTAAGAAGAGTAAAAGTATTGACTGTGACTCGCACGATCTGATTCTGGAAGTATCATGGATGATCGCCTAATCCGTATCTGTGATTCATCATTAGCCGGTATCGGATACAATAACCTCATGAATTAATGCGCGCTACAGCAGGACGACTGAACTATAGTCCTTCACTGCAAACTGTCCTAGGATAGATGAAAGTGAGGTTATTTGTATTAAATTGGCCGGCTTCGATGGTATGGTTATTTCTAACCGACATGGCTGCATATCAAGTTTTTACTACATCGCCCCTGGAGTTGTTGATTATCTGACTAACATATGGCTGTTCTTTGAGATAAAGCAGAGAATTTGCTGGCGCTGATGTTTTCAATGCAGTATAATCTCGAACAGTAAGCAGAGTGTTTGCGTAAGGAATAGGTATTACCAGCGAAGCAATTGGCCTCTCAAGGAAAATACACCTAGCAGATGAATAAGCGACAGTAGTGCCCTAAAGCCACTTACAAATGATTGGGGAGAATCTTGGAGAAGAAGTCTATCATTTATCCATTTCTATTTTTATCTGCCGATCCATATAGACTTGTACGTTGGTGCCCTTCCAGAACATGAGCTTGGTAGAGACCGGACAAGCTGCCTCGGCGTTGAGCGACAAGAACTAGTCTTAGACAGTAAATAATCTTCCCAGCTCTGTCGTAGCCCACGGTGCTTCATCATTGCCGGAAGCCTTTACTGGTTGACAAGCTTGCGGAGAGAAGACTCAACCTGACTCTCCTTATCACCTAGTCGTCCGACTTCCTTGCCCTGAGTTTCTCATTAGTTCATATCTACAACTAAATCAATTTCTTCAACTTACATTCTCGACCTTGACAACGGTAGGAACGCCATTGATGTTGTAAGGCGCGTTGCGATACTTGTTCTTGGGAGTACCCCGCCATTCCACGCGTGAACCCACGCGGACAATGTAAGCGGTAGGATCAGAAGCGCCGCCAAAGACAGCGTTCAGCGCGGGGAGGGCATCGCGACAGTCGGGACACCATGAGGGCTGGCCCGAGGCGAAGTAGACGACGTAGTGAGTGTCGGTGGAGGTAGGTGGGGTGTTGGCGTCGATGAGAGGCATTTTGGCGGTGTTGCTGATGATGGATGATCTTTGAAGGTGAATAGAGGGGAATTATGAAAGGAAATGTGCACTTGGTGCAGGATTGAAGGATTAAATGGATGGGAGCTGAAGTTTAATTGGCATGATATGTCATCGAAGATTCTCGAGCAGAGCGGCAAAAACTTTCCCTGCCTATTGATGACTAAGACAGTGCATAAGGGTATTGGCACATGGTAAGTATGCTGAAAGTGGTCGTCATTCACAGTGCGCCTAGGTCGTCTTCGCAAGGGTCCAACCCATATGGTTCACTCTCGCCAGTCCTTATTGGATGCTCACCTCTTGATGAAGCTATTTTCTTTACAACTTCTCACATTATCGTATCTGTTGAGAATCGCCGTGCCCCTCAGTTACGCAAACCTGCACAGTGAAGTGAGCGGGGCTCAATCGTATGACGAAAACTCTGAACAAATGTCGTGACTGATGGTTCTGTCAGTACCTATGGGTTGGATGCCTTTAAGGTTAAACTTTAGGCTGCTAACACAGTGATGAGGACATGATATCTTTTCTCGCAATATAAGCTTGTACCCAAAAGCTTCCACAATGACCAATATATCTTACTGCAAGCCCTAGGGCTTTGCGAGAGGAAGAGACCAAGAGGTATATAATAACCTCGAGTTTGCATCTCTGCGTTCTGTCAGTACATGCTTTTACATAATCTGCTCGATTTCCGTAAGGTTTCATTGCATCAAATCAGATCGTCCCTTGATTCAAGCCCCAAAGTGTTTATAGAAAAAGAAAAGCATATAAAAAACATCTTGCATTTCGGAGACATGTTCATCATTCCGTCAGTGCAGCAGCTGCTCAGCAAACTGCCCACGATCTGCATGGTATATCATAACTCATAATCCTCCCATCACTTGAGAAGCTTCCAGGAACCAGTCTCGGCCCAGATTCGCGCGTACCACTGATGCAGCTCCGTCATCCATCCAGGCATGGGTCCCTTGTTCCCGGCAATCTTGCCCTCACTGGAAAACAAGACACTCTTCAGTCTCAGCTCGACCTCCTCGTGCGTCTTATCGATAGTAGCGCTGATCTGGAAGAGACCGTCAGAGGGGCGCAGGGGCTGGTTGCGCGGTGAGTCACCGCAGCGCACGGTGATGGACGTGGGGGTCTTCTCAACGACTTCGAAATGATCGGTGATGATGGCGCCTTTGTCGTAGGTGCTTGTGGCGAGTTGCTCAGGGTCCCAGAGTTGGTTCTCTGTCTCGGGACCTCGGTACTTGAATTGAGCATATTGGCGCTGAACAGCGAAGCCTAAATCGGTGAGCGATAACTCAAACTCACTGAGGTGAAAGGTCACTTACCCCAACCGCTCCAAACTCCACGGCAGAACTCCAGCGTCAATTCATTGTTGTTCTGCAGCAGCTCCGGGCGAATCTTGCTAAAGGGAATGCGCTTGATGACGACATCTTGGGTAGCAGGGTTACCGTTTGGATTAGCCCTTCTGAAGAGCCGAGAGGACCAGATGGGGTCGTTGGCGGGGAGCGGGGAGATGACGGGGTTCTGAGAGGCGAGGTACGCGGCTGCCGTGGACGTGCCCAACAAGCCGGTAAAGACTGTCTTTCTGGCCAAGCGGAAGATGCCCATCGTGAGTGAGTGGTTTTAGGGTTCAGTGAAGGGAAAGTGAGAGTGAAGATTTGAGGTTGCGAGAGATAAGAAGCGCGTTTAATTTTCGGGTGGATAATTCATGCTTGTGGGTGGATACATGTCCACGTTTTGATTGGTGGAGAGGAACTGCATCATGCGACCAGGTTATTGTGCATAAAAGTGGCTGGGAATAGCATCAAATCACATGCTTCATACAGTAGCTTATCATGCATTTCACCATCATATCATTGGTATTCTTGAGCAAAATCCAAATCTTTTATTTCACTATCAATCGTCGAAATATCCCATAGCGTGATTAAGCCAATCTACTCCCAACTGCCCTTCTCATCAAACTTGACCAAGCTCCCACTCAACAGCGCATGCTGTAACGGCCTACCAATATTCATAGCCTGCATCCATCAGTGCTCGTAGATATCCGCACAGCTTAAAGACCAAGATGGTTGAGCATCTCGTCGTAGTTATCATAAACAGAAACGTTGAACTGTTTGGACTCTTCGTTCTCCTTGGCCCACTGTAACTACACGAGCACGAGGTACCCTATACAGAAGAGTATGGACATGTCGCTTGCGCTATTCTACTTAGTAAAATATGTATAAAACGGAGGAAACAATATTTGCCATGCGGCCAAGGTGAACAACGGCGATGTTAAGTGTTTGGGACATATTGCAGAATGAGAAAGATAGAAAAGGTTAGAGCGTCGTTTGGATAGGTCAGTTTGGAGAAGGACGTTAAGAAACATAATACCATGGAAGGAAAAACATCAGCTCTTTATAGCCATCTGACTCTCCTTCTCTTTCAGCTTTTGTACTCGTCTTTCGAGCTGTTTCCGAACCTCTCGCCGCAATAGACATTATCAGTATAAGACACAAATCAGTTACTTATTTGAGAAAATATCACCGATAAATTGTCGCCGCGGTTACCGTGTTGAGAGATTTAGCGGTGATAGATGCCTAGTTGGTCGAGAGTATTTCTTTGGCAGCTAAAAGCTAGCTCTATTGGGTAGAGCTCGGCGAGAATGCCCACTATTGCCGTATATGATTGAAAGGCCTCAACATAGAAGTCGTAATGATCCTCCGTCGTATAACCAAAAAGAGCATTTAATAGTCTCATGGGCCATCTTTGAATACAAATAGGCTGGAGATCTTAGATCCAATATTTCATATAGATCCTTTGCCTTTCGCAGTAATGGCTGACCCCCAAATGAGGCAGGTCGCTTATGAAAGAACGCCATATGAGATTGATGTATCGTCTTATTATTGAAAGGAGCTTGGACGAGGGTTTGGTGCGTCAGAAGCAAGCAAATAGCTGTTGGCTGAATAATCTCTAAGTTCTGTCTGCTGATTTAAGCTCTCAGCCAAAAGTCTCTGCTGCAAATCTCTCTGCACGGGTGAATCAACACAACCTCCCCTAGCCAACGAGACTCAACCCACCCTGACCAAACACGCTACGACTTATAATACCGCTCTCTTAAAGCTTTAGGCAACGGCCAAGCCTGACAATCCTTGAACATCTGAACCGTTTTTTTGAGTGCCTCCTGTTCCCATGGATCAGTGAAGTAACTGCCATACATTTGTATAGCCAAAATGGCGTTTACGAGACCTGGTTGAGTGTCGGGATGTTGGACAGCAGTACCGCAGACTTGGAGGACCAGGCTCCGCACTTCGCCTTCGGCTTTGCGGTATGAGGCTCGGACATCGTCGGCTCGTCTGGGGAATTAGTACATGTATAGGAGGGGACGACGGAGGGCTTACGAGAGAAGTGGTGACTCTGCGGTTAGGATCATCTTTGCTATCATCATATGTTGCATACCTGTCAAGGCGATTGGTGATGCATACCATATTGTGGGGAATACCTCTCCTAGGATCCGGTCTGGTGGTCGATGAAGTATAGGTTCAAACCGACCAGTGACGTACTGTTGGAGATATTCCTCCTGTTCTTTGAGTTTATCTACGCGTTGAGCCATTAGCACGTGGGCCCTACAAGGGTTGGAAGAGCACTCACGCCATCCACTCTCCGACTTGTCGTCAAACAGCCATTTTGTGACTTGACTCGTATGGAAGATGATCCTGTTCGCTGGAGATATATCTGACCATTCAGCAGGTGGTTCAACCATCTGGGCTGGATAGCCTTTTCGAAGGGCATAGTAGACTTCCTGTCGCAAAGCAACCCAGTAAGATGCAATAAGTAGTTCTCGGCGGTTAATAAGGTCATCAGATGTCAGACTCCGAAGAACAGCGTTCAAGATTGCAAGGAAATTTACATCTTCATCTGGGCGAGTACCGAGAGCAGAATCTTCATCTTCATCATCCAGCTCTTCGAAATGCCGCAGGATGACAGCCGTGGTGACGATAAGTTCTCGTGTCTCTCCATCTTCCGTGGCATGGAAGTCTTTGAGGACGGGTATGCACTTGAGCATGTACTCAACTGCTGAGTGCGAACTGAGATTTGGTAATGGTTGGCCGCGATATACGATTCCACGGGATGTTTTATACTTCTCAACGCGACATAAATGTCGTGCTGACATTGCTAAAATGGCGTTGAGTAGGGGAGGGTATCGTCGTGCACGCTCGGGAACGACGAGCTGGTACTGCCGTTGAGGGTCAACTAGGTCAAACTGCAAAGTCAGCAGCATCATCCCGATGTGGTGTTGCTCAACCCACCCAATGTGATAACTCCTCGATAAAGTATCGTAAGAGACAAGCTTCTTGAACACCCTCCAATGGCAAGTCTCGCTGATGCGGTGGTTCCAACGCATGTAGTAGGCCGCCCCAAGAAGGCCCACGCTGAGATAGTGCTAGTGGATGTTGTGAAGGTTGAGTTTCGAATACTGGCAGACCTGTAGCTTGCAGGTGCCCACCTCGGGAAGGGGATAGACTTGTTGGAACTGTCGAATTGAAATATGTTGAACCACCTAGCGAAAAGTCAAGGGTCCCGCTAGATGTTCCGTCGTTGTTTATACTAGCACGGCCTGCTGTGTTTGCCGTCGATGACGAACTTTCATCTGCTAGGGCGATCCTCTGCGTTGCGCGTCGCGAACTTGTTTGAAGACGAACAGTTGTACAATTAGAAGTTTCTCTAGATAATTCTTACATAGAGGGTACTCACACTCTTTGGCACTACTGTTCACCCAGTTTTGCGACCCTGAGAACTTGGCATCGTACTTTGCTGACGAGCCATCTCTGAACTGTCGATTCCGTCCCAGTCGGACACATTCTAGTCCCTTTTTGAAACATCGCGTGCATGCAGCCTCATCGCCAGCGCCTAGGACCTCAAGTTAGAATTTAAGCTCAGCTTTTCATGTTTTCTGAGATCTGCTCGACTGAAACTGACATACATTTGAGATGCTTGCCTAATCGGTGTCCGTTAGCATCACAGCACTATAGTGAGCCTTGTCTTACTTTTGCATTCTGAACATGGGTTTTTAGGTACGGGCATATCGGTTCAGCTTGACTAGTGTCCCGTCTATCGCTATCATAGAAGAAGAGAGTAGGAATCGCCGAGATCTGACGTGGAGGGCGGGGTTGGTAAATCATCGCCGATACATTCCCGAAGTGGTAATCAATCGACGCTAGGTTGAATCTGGAGAGCTCTGACTCTCTGACTGCGTGAAGGCATCACTCAATTAAGACATATAGCATTCATTCATATTGACTAAAGCCAAATAACAACCTTGAGTTGCCTCGTACTCATAGTTTATGAATATGTATTGCTATCGAGTCTCAGCACTTATCTGACCTCGCAAGCGTGCAGCCATAAGTTCAAGTGCATGGCCAAGACCCCGGCTGAGATATCACACAGCCTACCAACATGCATATCGGAACATCCAATTGGACGCCTCATTTCATCAATAATTGTACATATTGATGCCTAAATTACATTTCCCCGCTTTGCGAGCCTCATTTGTGATTTCAAACTTTACCAAATAATTGCAGCTCGTAACAGCAACTCAAGCGTGCAACACTTACCTCACGCAACGCATCTTCGCTTCAATCATCACAGCGGTTTTCTCTCTCTTGTAACCGATATGGCTTCTCCACGAGCAAACTCGGGCCAGTCAGCTCCCCTCATGTCGCAAGACCTACAGCCTAGTACTGCTGTTGGGTTCCAACAACAAGGCACAGTGGACTGGACTAGCGTACTGGGCGGGAGCGTCACATTCTCCGTCGACGTTCTGTCACGATTGTCAAAAGCAGGTGTCGAAGCCTTCACCCTCTACGCTGCCAGGGCAATATTTTCCAACGTCAAGCTCGGCCCAACTGGCGAATTACGTCTTCACCGTGCCCTCGATAAACTTAGTGCTATCCCTTCTTTTGGGAAAGTTCTGTGGTTTGGTTTCGGAGTGAAGCATATCATATGGAGCATGCAAGAGTCCACAGAGGGCCTTAACTGTCTTGGTATCTGCGCCTGCTTGACAGAGGGATACTCCACATATGCTGCGGCAAAGATTATAAGAGAGCTCTTTCTCCTGTATAATCCACCAGCTGAGCTTACCCCTGCGCTGAGGCAGTGGGTCGCACTAGTTGAATCTTCCGGGGGATTGCTCGCCTCGTCGGAGTTCGGGTTGGTGTTACATGGTCTCACTAAGCTCTGTCTTAGTTACGATCGACATAACATACGATCTCATGGATCGCCAAGGGATATTGCGCTAGCATTAAAGGAAGTTTTTGAAGTCTCAGCGGGACGCCTCAATCGGGTTTTCTTGTCAGGTGGAGCAGATTGCGCTTGGATTGCCACAGTAGCCCATTGGCTTCTGGACCTCCGAGTCGAGGTCCTAGATCAGGACGGCACGATTATCTATCGGCCTGACGGCACGCGGAGTGAACCCTCTCCTGATGCTCAAGTTATCGTTACTTACTACCAAGAACATCCAAAAGAAATGCTTCGAGTGAGCAAAAAGCACTATGTTATTCCCAGCGGCAAACTGCTATTTGGGTTTGCACAAGGTTTAGATCATATGCAATATGGTCGGGTTTCATGGGAGAGCTGTCTGATCGATGCATTTGGTAGTCCTATGAGATTTCTCCTGGGCTCTCAAGCTCGGAGTACAGGCGCATGCTTGGGCTCTGCCGCACGCATCTTCCTGGCTTCCGTGAGAGATGGCGAGGGCCATTTCGAGCACAATTCGGCAAGGGATTCCCCGCCAATATCAGAAACCAGTTACGGGAGAGGGTTTTGTCTACTAGCTCGCCGCCTCCTTCCAGAACTCGGCGAAAATCCGGTCTTACACCAGACAATGGAGGCGGCTGTGAACAAAGAATACTTGGACGCTGCACAACAGTTTTCTCAATCCTTCACTTCTTTAAGTCAGCTATGTTCGTGCAATATTTGTCCAAGAAACGTGCGCGACATAGGAGATTACACCGTCTTCTGCTTACCCGCATTGATTATAACTATTTGTACCCTTGTCAGAGCTATGTCGACTATCTGCATGCAACAAGATCTTGAAGTACAACCAACACGTTCCGGTCTAGAGATCCTATACGATTCCATTGAACGTAGCATGGGTAATCCAAGTGGCTCAGGCTACGACCCGGTTGTCAATGGCTTACTGCAATCTTGGCCTATGCCTACTTTGAAGGTGGCCCAACTACTTTTTGCGGGACAAAAATATGATAAGGTCTGGGATAATGAGAATGTCGTTGCAGCGTCGCACAATGGAGTTTGTTTCTGTCTTAATACTCTGACGGAGATCACATCTGATCCCCAGAGAGCTTGTGTCGTGACAGTTGTTCCTGGTAAGATCGAGTGGAACGGCTTCATGTACAGCAGGGTATGTGATCAGACAACACGGGAAACGGTGAATACCGAAGATACTGGATACAACGCGGTCTCCATGACGACTGTGACGAAATATGACGACTTGGCTGCTAGTCCGACTCCCGGCCTCGATGCCGAACTTATTATTGAAGAGATGTTTCCGGAAAGCACCACCATTTCTAGCATCTACAGAGCCTCCACTGCAGCATTCCCTGGTCGGCATTTCTATTTAAGGGCAGCACACATTTGGAGGGAACTCAACCTTGCGTTCACAGCTACAAGTTGTGAAGGGAAGACGTGTGACTCGCCCAATGGGTTCCAGTCTATTCTTGTCAAAGGAGAAGGGTTTCCGAATCTACCACCAGATTGGCAAACAACGCGTCTCCCTATGACGCGCGTATTGTCTGCACAGGGTGTTTCAGTCTGGGTTGCTATTTCACAACTTGATCTTCTAATCCCTAGCGGATCATATAAGCCGATTCCAGTGTTTCATAGATTACAGGGAAAACAATGTGTTAGGTGCTGTATAGTGAATGCAGAGAACGCACTGATGAGTTCAGACCGACGTGGTGGGTGTTGTGTATCTATTATTACTTCAGTATAAGTATTGGAACTCAGGGAACATAAACAGTATTCTAAATTTTGATGAATTAGATCAGCTATATAACAGAACTTTAGAAACAGAGAAGGAAATGGTGGGATCTAGGCTACTCCAGAGTTTCACTACAGAGATCTTCCCAGTGCGCCAACCAGCAAAGCACTCTTTTCGCCATTCTAGGCCTTATAGACGTAGATCCCCGTAAACCCCCACCAAGTCAGCACCAAATTAATAGCACAAAAGCTTGGCCTTGGAGAATGAGCCAAACAGTACAAGCTCCCTACCAATTAGACCCCGCGGACAAACCTCAGCGGGCCCGGTTCGTCTCCCGCCGCCGCGCCGTATCGATCCCTTCCGAGGCTAAGCCCAATCGAGCAACAGTTATAGATTCGCTATCACGACAGTCGATGTCGTTATCAGATATTGTCGGGTATCCCACTTGTTCTGGGTATGAGACAATCACATCCCCGTTATTGCGAAACGGGAAATGCGAGTGGTTTCATTGGTCTGAATAGACGATGTGTTGCCTGAATTGGAGGGTTGAGTCGGGGAGGCGCCGGTAGTTTCAAAGTGTTTGTTTAACCCTGGGGGATGAACTTGGGGATTCGGCGAATTTGTGGAGGAGAATGGAGTATCTTGATGGAGATTCTGGAAAGTTTATTCATGAGGGCGTACGAATCGCCGGATGGGAAATCAACCTCAATGAACGGCAGAACGACTGGCCACTGTAGAACATTCAGAACGCGCCTCTTGTGCAGCGCTCTTATCCAAGTAGATAAATCCACATTCCATACTCTCAGAAAACAAGGTTTACCGAGTTTGCAAGCTATCCAAGTGACACAATGCACTGCAACGTCATACAACCCCCATCCAGGCCGACCCTTTCCTCGCCACCAACAGTTACCCAAGTCCGCAAACAAGGCTCATCCCACGCGGAGATGCTGCCTCTTGGGTGGATGTCCCTTGAAGCATGCGACTACGTCGTCCCAGCTCGGATATACAGGGTGGGATTTCCAACGGCGAGCCCGAGTCTTGGTGCAGTCATGTCAAGATCCTCGAGAATTGTGTCATCCTGCACCAACGGTCGCACAGACGATCCATGTTTATATAACTCAATCCGTCGTCGCACTATTTCCTTCCCCTCATCGGCAAGCCATTCTCCTGCCTTGATCAGATAAACCCATTGGTTTCAATCGGCAAAATGGGCTTCTCGAACTTTTTTGAAAGCCAAAAAACCACCGCTACCGTGTCGGTGGACCCTGAGGCGAGCGACTCCGAGCCTTCGGTCATTCACGAGGGCGATCTCGCGTACACACGCGTCAAGGGCGGCAATGGCTCTAAACCTTCGTACCAAGAGGCTGTCGGTGCACCTGTCGAATCGCACTCGCCGCTTGGATACAATGTCGGTTGGCTTACGGTTATCTTCCTCAATGTCAACATGATGATTGGAACTGGTATCTTCTCTACGCGTACGTGTCCTACTCACGCTGGGAGTGTGTCTTTATGGAAGGAGTTGAGGCTAATGATGGGCAGCTGCGAGTATCCTTAACCGTTCTGGATCTGTTGGTCTGGCGCTGATCATCTGGTTCATCGGCTTCGTCATGGCTGCTTCTGGATTCAGTGTTTATCTGGAATTGGCGAGTTACTTTCCTAACCGCAGTGGTTCTGAGGTTGTGTATCTTGAACAGGCGTATCCTCGACCTAAGCACTTCTTCCCTGTTACCTTTGCTGTCCAGTCGGTCATTCTGTCCTTTAGCAGTAGCAATGCTGTCGGTGGGTTATTTTCATCTTTCATCTTGAGGCTTGCTCGTTCTGACAATATCCAGTTCTATCCCAGTACCTTTGGCGAATGACTGGCGAAACCCCCTCCCAATGGCAGATGCGAGGTGTCGCCATCGCAGCTTATACCCTTGCCGTTATCTTCGTCATAGCGCATAACAAGTATTCTCTCTGGCTTGTCAACTTCATCGGTGCCTTGAAGATCCTCACCCTTGTCTTGTAAGCCGTCCCGTCCGACCACGTCTTTCCCTCCCTCTCTAACACATTACACAGTATCAGCATTGCAGGTCTCGTCGTCCTCGGCGGCAACGTCAAGCGCATTCCCGATCCAGGCCACAACTTCCGCGACGCCTTTGCCGGTGCGACCCCCAACGGAAACGATTTAGCCAGTGCCCTCGTCAGCATCGTATTCTCATACGCTGGGTACTGGAACGCCTTCAACGTCGTCAACGAGATTCAGAACCCCATCCCAACTCTCAAGAGAAACGGTACTGTCTCACTCACCGTTGTCGCTGTTTTGTACATGCTCTGCAACATCGCATACTTCGCTGTCGTTCCCAAGGAGGAGTTCGCTGAGGCCAGCGAGATTGCTGCTTCGGTCTTCTTCACCAAGCTCTTTGGTGATAGCAAGTCTGCTGCAAATGTCCTCAACTTTCTTGTATTGCTGAGTGCCTTTGGTAACCTTCTTGCTGTCTTGGTTGGATCCGCTCGCATGCTTCGTGAGATTGGTCGACAGGGTGTTTTGCCTTATACCAATTTCTGGGTCTCGACTAAGCCTTTTGGTACTCCGCTTGGCCCTTACATCCTTAAGTGGGTGTTGACTTTCATCATGATTGTTGCGCCTCCAGCTGGTGATGCCTTCACTTTCGGTGAGTAGATTCACCCTTCTCGAGTCTCGACGCTATGTGACGCTAACCTCCCATAGTTGTGAGTCTGAGCACATACCCTGATGCCATGTTCAGGTTCGCCATGGTTGTCGGTCTCTATGTGCTCCGCCGTCGTCGGTCAAAGGCCGGTCTTGGCCGTTCTGACTTCAAGGCCTGGCATCCTCCGATCATTTTCTACATCCTTGTCCAGGTATTCATCCTTGTCATGCCCTGGTATCCTCCCAAGGGCGGCCCTTATGCTGGTGATGTCAGCTTCTGGTATGCGACATACTGTGTCGTCGGTATCGCAATGTGAGTATCATTCTGAGAATATATATATCTCCTAACTAACTGTCATCTCTAGTGTACTTGTTTGCGCCATCTACTATGCTGTTTGGATGTTCGTGTGGCCCAAGTGGAAGGGTTACGCTATCCGCACCGAGATCACCAACGTCGATGATAATGGAGCCAACACCCACCGACTGGTTAGAATTCCGTATGCTGACCTTCCTCGATGGGATGAGGAGCACGATGAAGCTGGAAACCTTCGCCAGAGAACAACTGTTGTGGCTGCAAGCTCAGAGGGATCTATCAAGGCTTGAGTGGTGGATAGTGGATGGGAACATGATGATCAGATACCACTAGGAGAGTCAAGTATATCAACAGAGATCTTGCATGTGCACAACATTGAAACAAAAATGTGTATTATTCGTATTATGTCTATCATCATTATTCTAAACGGAGTGCAGTCTATTCTGCAGCATTGCTGGCGCAAGACCATGGAGTTTTGCTTCCTCCCTCAGCAATGGACTCGATGGAAGCCCAAAGTCCAAGGACACAGATGAGGAAACCAGTCAGGAGGAGAATGACATTGCCCACGAATCGGCAGGTCTGCTTTCCGTCCTTGAACCAGTTTCCGTAGTGCATCCAAAGCCAGAAGATACCAGGAAGTCCGTAAGAGAACCACGAGGCGAAGAGGGCGCAGATAAGACCAAGAAGGTTGTTGAAAACAGGAATAGACTCAGCAATGACCATGGAGAGAGCCCAGATACCCAGGGTGACGCCGAACCAGACCATGGTGGACAGTTTTGTTCGGCGGACCATGTGCTTGGTGTTTCGGAAGATTCGCTGGAAGATGTAGGCTGAAGCGACATGGCCGTAAATGACACCAGCAATGACAATGGTGGGGATGGCAATACCCCAGATGACCTTTCGCATGGTAGCAGAGCCAGCGGCAGACAGAGCAGGTGAAGGAACGTCAGGTCCGACAAAGACGTAGATGACGATAGCGGCGAGGAGGTAGAGAGTAGTGTCGACGATCTGGAGGAAAGCCAGAGCCTTGGGCCAGTCCTCAGGCTTCTTGAACTCAGAGATGACGGTAAAGAAGCAAGAGTGGCTGGAGAAAGAAATGGCAATGTTGGTGACAGCCAAGAAAGCGCCAGTGAAGCCAAGCTCACGAGCAACCTGGATGCTCCCAGAGCCAATAGGTCGCTCATGCGCAACATCTCCAACAGTGATGAGAACAGCGAGTGTAATCGACATACACGATGCCATGGACATATAACTCGTGTACTTGAGCGTGCGCGGTAAGTTGAGAACCCAGAAGACCGCCAAGCCCACAACAGCCCACACAATAGTACACGTAGAACTATTCGTCAGAGTGTTCAGGCAAATAGTCCAAGTGAGAAGATGGCTGCCCATGACGAAGACCTGGAAAATGACCTGCGCCCAACCAAAGACCTCCTGGAAGACGCGACCCATTCCGATGGATTTTCCAATGACTTCAACGGCGTCGCCAAAGTTCTGGACGAAGGGGTATTGGGCGCGGAACTCAGCGAGGACGAGGCCGGAGTATGTGGAGAGGAAACCCATTACGAGAATGAGGACGATGCCGGGGACGAGACCGACGGCGGCGAGGACGGAGGGGAGGGAGAGGATGCCGAGGGATACTGTCTCTGCGATGAGGACGATACCGCCTTGCCTGGGAGGAGTTAGTATCGAGAGGCGAGGCTGGGAGATTGGGGGCGAACATACCACCACGTCAAGGTCTTGTAGTCAATAATCTCTGCCTCCTCATCACCCAAGACAGCATCGTCATTTTGCTCAGCGACAAAAGCTGGAGGCGCATTGTTGACACCCTTCTCTTGATCCACAGGGGATTCAGGCGCCGCAGCGCTCTTAGGCTCTGTATGGCTCATGATGATGATCGCCCGTTAAGTTTTGACGGCGCAAATGTTGAAAAGACAAAAGTGTAAGACCAATTGACTCGACGACAATTGGAACGGCAGTCAGATTTAAATACATTCCCACTCTGGGGCGAGAAGTGGCCGACAACGGTGAAGGGGGGAAAATGTCTTCATGTTAGTCCCGAGTCAAGTCGGCCCACCAACATTGGAGGTTTCTTCGGCCTGGCCCGATGGCGTCGCGCACCGAACTCGGGCAGACAGAGAGCAACAGTAGCTGATGGCGGTTAAATTAGTCGATGCTTGATTGGGCGAGATCGGCTGACGATGGGAAAAACAAGCAATGGCCAGATCTGTATTGCTTCAATGGATTTGCTAACTTTTACGTTATGGTCCCACAAAGAGTGGTCTCTTCTCACAGAGAAATCCACTGCTCCAGACTCTCTAATCTCCACGCAAGAATGAAGGGTCAGGAGAGTTTCCCCAGACATCTAAAGCTACCGCTCTCATCACCAGCGACTCAAGAATGTCGTTGTAATGTGAAAAGAGCCTCATCGCAGCCGCGCGCTTCTTTCAGCTCGGAAGTTTTTCAGCCTCCTTCGCCAAGCTACTGCAAGTCTGCTTTGGAGGAATTGACTGCCGGAGTTTCTTGAGTTAGCCGATTTCTGGAACGACAAAAGAGATTTCTAGCGTCGAGTCTAAACTGAAAGTAGGATGACTCAGGATCAAGTGGATACACGCCGGGCGCCGATCACGCTCCGGACTTGGCGGAGCTTGTGAAGAGGCTATCGAGCTATTACGAATGCCGAAAGGTCAATAAAAACCGGGTTGCTTCATATGGAGCTAGCTAAGTAGATCTCCAACGATAGGTCAAGGGCATAGAGCTTGGCGAAAATCAGGACAGTTCTACATGTAAGCAAAACAGTCAGCAGCCTACAATTTTAGACAAGCAGAATAGTGATGAAATACCCAAACAGCTCGAACTCAGTCATTGTATGCAGCATATCGTTTCACCATAACCATTAAGGTATTCATCTGGCGCCATTCATATTGATGTATTGGTACTGTGATTACTGCCTTCGGTTTGTGCTCCACGTTGGCGAGACTAATTGCAAGTTCAATGCTAGTGACGTTCATATCTGAAGACATGGTATAGGTTAGGCCACCGAGGGGAATTGTCATTAACTTGGTCTGTAAGCAATATTGATTTAGTCTGTACTAATTTTAGTTAACTAAAGAAAATGCTATCCTAAGTTTAGTTGTGTCTAAGTAAATTTTACAAAGCTTTGAATGTTTATCCTAAAATTTATAAATGCAAACTTCGAGACAAAACAAATCGGTCACTAGTCCTTGTTCTTCTTTTGCTTCCACTTCCCCTTGCGACCAGTACTTCTAGTTCTCAGATAAGTCCCATAAGTCAACGGCCAGGGCCCCTGAGACCTGTTCTCGTCCCAGAAAACGTTAATCGCAGCATCTAGCCGGGCCTCCCAACCAGTAGGAACCAATCCACACTGAACAAAAAGATAAAATTGATCTCGAACCCATCCACCACAGCCCCTTCCGTCTTGCGTGAACTCATAGCGGTGGTTATCCGCTCGTATAATGGCGTCTAGGAACTGGCCTACCGTGAGACCAGGGGCCCGCGGAGGGATGCTCAGAGTTTTGTGCGAGACTTTTGTCATACCATATGGGTGACGGACGATGTCGAGACGGCCTAAGAAGCCTTCGAGGCCGGGATACGCACCGGGCACGATCTCCAGCCACACTGAGAGGTCAGGGCCACACTGCAGAGATATAACCCAATGGTTTCCGCCGTTCTGCAAAACAGAATGCGCCGCAAAATGGACCTTGGTTACAACATAGCTGCGAATTTCGCTCTCTGCTGAATCTGGTGTGAAGCTTAAAGGGTTCAGGTCGTGCATCTCGAAGTTTGTATGGGAAGGTTTTCCACCTTGGCCTTTGGGAGAACTTGGACCGCAGCCCATTCTGAAGTTTGGAAAGTATTGGTTCAAGGGGAAATGTAAGAGAGTTAATTGGCAGATTTGTTCTCGTGAGAAGGGAGACCATACACAATCCCATTCAATGGCATTGGTACACCTCACCTTTTTATCTTCATTGAGCCATTGATAGATAGATATATTGAGAGTTTACTCATACCTACTTGGGATAGGCGCGCGCTTTGTTCAAAGCTTCTCGGTGTATGTCTCTAAAGAATCGTCAGAGGTCTTTCACTGTAGAGGCCACTGGCTGTTTCTGTCGAGCCGTAGTTTGATCCCTGTTATCGATGGCCAACTCAGGCTTCTGGATGGCCGATCTTGGGCCAACAGCTCAAGACCATATGTAAAAAGGGCAAACCAGAGACATTCATCATAAAGTCGTTCGAGTCACCTGTAACAGGGCGTCTAAATGGCAGCGGTTAAGTGTGATCAGTTATAGCCGCTCATCACAGTTCTATCAATAAGATTGGTCCGACAAAATGACTGTTGGTTCAGTCTTGAACTTAAAATCGTGTAGGTAATATCGAAGCCATGCGTTACCCGACATTCACCCGACATGATGCCTGGTGATTGACACGGCCGCGCCTGACTTGGAATAAACAACAATCTTGCGAGGTTGGAGGCTCGTTCACAGACTGCTCTGTTATTCCTTGCCTCAACCGGTGCGACGACTTACATCTTACTTGTGTCTGTATTCTTGTGAGAACATGGGCTGTTCCTTGTCGAAAACTCCTAAAATAGAGTCTCATAGGGAAAACCGTCCGCAGGAGGATCCCGAGCCAGGCGACGAACAAGGTTTTCCCCAACCATACCAAGATGTGAATTGAGAATGTGGTTTTGGTACCATATATCTATTGCTAATATCGCAAACAGCCCAGAGCGATCGATGATGACAGTAAATTCCCTTTCAATGAACGCGACATCTCTTCTATCTCTGATGAGGAGCTATTATTAGCGTTCTTGACAGCGCCTCGACTTCACGATTATGGCGATGTCATAATACCACGTATTTCGAAGCATCTGGTAATCAAAGGCGGCCCAGGCGTGGCAAAGAGTGAAGCAGAGAACATGAAATTTGCCTCCGAGACACTCGGCCTTCCAATCCCCAAAGTTCACCGCGCTTTCACCGCTGCGATCCCAGAAGATCCAGACCTGCCCGAAACGCCCCTCGTAGAGAGCAACTTTATTGCCATGGACTACATAAAAGGATCCGCAGTTGACAAAAGCTGGCAATCTTTGGATATGGCTACCAAAGAGACTGTCGCCCAGAAGGTCGCGGATGTGATTGACAAGATGCAATCTACGACTCTCAATCACATGCCGGTAGGACCGATCTGGAGGTCCAAGGATGCCAAATTCCAGGGTCCATGGTTCACAGACTACGGCGCAGGGCCTTTTGACACTCTGAGGGAACTTGAGGACTGGTGCAATCACAAAATCGACGTCGGCATCATGGTCAAACAGTTGACACCCGAAACGCCAAGATTTGAATTCAAAGATGTTGTCCTGACCCACCAAGATCTGGCGCTGAGAATTTTGGTACTCGATAATGATATAAAGCTATGGGTAATCGACTGGGGTTGCGCTGGTGTATACCCGAAGGGTTTTGAACAAGCCGCGCTGCAGGTCCAGGCGGAGAACAATGAATATGCTGATATGGTTCTGGAGAGGCTCTCTGATCGACAATACATTATGATTCAACAGCTTGCGAATATTGCGTACGGGCTCTCAACCGGTCGAGCTCTTTGAGAGAAAAGTTGGGCAAATGCTGTGAAATCAGCGATTAAGTGTCTGTTGTCTTGAAAACATATAGATGATGAACTCATGAAGTTTCTAAGATTAACGGTTGATGTGGCTAAAAATAAGTGAGAACTAACGTCGATCAAGGCGCCGATTCCGCTCTGGACTTGGATGAATCTGGGCATTATCATGCGATCGAGTGGAGTTCTAGTGTAGGGTTCTCGGGGGAGCTAGATGAACTCCAGAAATCAGATTTGGCCGAGGCCGACGGTCCATTGTCTGTGCTGACAATGAGATGGAGACGACGTGGGGCCAGTGTTGAAGCCGATCACGGCAGCCATCGCTTCTATACCAAGTTGAACTGTTCGCCAAGCCCAATTTACTTGCTTGCATGACCGGAGATTTTCAGAAAGCTTGAATGTAAAGCCAAGACTTGCCGAAATTCACTGCCTACATGCTAGATATCCCCGGATTCTTGTCATAGGGCTGTCTACGTATATGTACTAGTCAGTGATTCTCGGTGGTCTAATGAGTGGGGAGCCGCGAGAAGCGACTGTGTGACTAACATGCACAAATCACGTTTATGAAGCACGAGTCTCGAATTATTATAGGTTGTAACGAGTGTCCATTTATGTATACTGGGCTAATATCCTCCTTGTCTCAATGTCATGTCTGCAGCCCAATTCTCTCCGTCCGTGGCTAATCAGATTCTCAAAGATCGTCATCGCCAGTCTTCTTGCAGCAGGTCCAGCAAGGGTAGTCATCTTCTCCCTAAAGTCTGTCAGTAAATGTTGAGCCTCATCTTCTACCAGGTAGCATACAAATTTCTTGGAGTTCTAGTCAAACAGTTAGCAATAATCAATGGAGGATAGATTCTGGAATCACTTACCCAGCCCTCCGGGCAGGTCGGCTCCTGGGGCCAGCAGACCTTGAGGCAGACGTCGTAGTTGTGGACGTTGACGACGCCCTTGTGGTTGGGGGAGAAGGCGTGGTTGGAAGAGGGCTGGGAGACCTGGATGCGGAGACTGCGGAAGAGTGGTGAGTATGGAGCTGTATAGCAGTTTGCCTGAGTGAGATGAACTGGGATGGAACGTACGTGATCTCCTCGCCGTTGGACTGCTTGGCGTTGAGGGAAGACCAAGGCATGGCAGCGATGCCGTTGGCAAGGAGGAGAGTGGAGGCGATGGAGAACTTCATTTTGAAAGATTGGGATTGGAGTGTTGTAGTGTAGTGTGAATGTGAGGCTGTTGAGGTTGATGAGATGAGAGAACGGACGGACAGACCATTGACCTTTATAGATTTTTCTTCCACCCAAATCTCAACCATCATTATTTATCGAGTCCATCAACATACACTGTGCTACCTGTTACCCCTCATACACAGCCAGCCATGACTGACGCTTCCTTGACTTACTTACCGATGGTCCGTATTTCTTACAGGTCTTCTTCGGAATGCCCCTCCCTGCGTCGATCAATCATGCAAGGAGGATAGAGGGTGGTCTACTAAAAGCGGCACGGGAGGGGATCGGCTTGATCCCTGTTCTAAGACATGAATACGAGCGATCGACGACCCGGTCTTACTTGTGTACATACTCCCGATGGCCCTGCCCGCGGCCTTTGTTCTTGTAGGTTAGTCGTGGCTGGAGACACGTGCTGCTCTGCTGAACTGAGACCTCTGAGGTCACCGTGAGAATCTACTCTACAGTAGCATGTTCTTCGCTAAGAGTTGTTCAAGTCACTCGAAAGATATATCCTCCGTTTAAATCTTCTTATCAAATTGAGCGAGGATGGGTGCCATCAGCTCTCAGTGATATTAATCCCTCAACGACACATTTCGAGCACTTGAGAATGGAGGCTGTAGACGGGAAATTGGGTACCTCTCTATTACACCTGGGAGGAGACTGCAACATTGATCTGTGGCTGTGTGGGATTGCCGCACAACGTGGGGTTGATGTTGAACCATTGATGCAGTGTTACAGGAATTCAAGCGAAAGTGCCTCGATCGAGCCGCCTGCAACGGACTATCGGAAGTCGAGATATCCATGCTACCCATGTCTCATTACACTCTTGAAGCCCAATGCTGCATTCAAGTCCGATTGCTATGATTGGCGGCAAGCGAGTGAGGTTTCTAGGCTCATATGCATGGTCCTTGGACTATGCAGCTGGAGGACAATGTCGTAAAAATGCCTATGCTCACCTATATACGACATTGAAATACTTCCTCGAGGCGATGAACATAGTTTAAACCCATTATCAAGCTAAAATATAAGAGGGAGAATGATATTTTGAACCTCATGATAGCTTCTTTCCAACCCTGCAATGAGGGCCTCAAAGAACCTACCTGGGAAGCAAGGAGCATCCACTCTCCACAGAAGAAGTCGCGCTACACATAAGGCAAAGATTGATACCAGGTACTTTTTCTCCCCGGGCCGTCGGGCAAATGAGAGGAATGCGTATTTCATGTCTTACTTACACTGCCGCTATGCAAGGATCTTCATTTAGCAGCGTAGTCGTAAGACTTCAGCTCTCGTGCAAGGAGGATCTTGAATCTATGACACCGCTCTATGCGGTTCGGGGACTTTGGCTCAGCTGAATAGCTCCGCGAGGCGAGTAAAGAAAGCTAATGCAAGGAGGGGGCCCATGGTTCAGATTCTGGGTAGTGATCTTCCTTCAAGGATCAGAGCTGAAGTGTGTCTGAGACATGGCTGGCCACTAGCTAGTCGAGGCCCGATCCTTTTCGGCTATCGAAAGACAAAGCTTGCAGAGCTCATTGATTTCGAGCTTGAAACCCTTCTGGGGACAAGCTCCTCGACCGCTCACGCTCTCTTTGCATCCTCTCCTCAGAAGCTTGAATTTTATCGCCAGTTGCAGGATCCCATATCCATCCCTCTTTCAGCCACATCCATCGCAAATAAGCCCTCAGCTCTTTATCAAGTGGCACAACCCTTTTCCACTCAGGCTCAAAACCCCGCACTGCATTCAAGCCATTCCAATCATCAGCCAAACCCCTCAGTATGTCTCGATGGAAGATCCGATAGCTATCGATGGCGTACGGACCAAGGGACGGCAAATGCGCCACTTCCCAGCCCTGTCTCACATCATCTTCATCCAAGACTTCATCCTTGCCAATGTCTAAGCCATCGCCCTGTAGGGGGTAATGCAGCTTTCTGTACCGCTTTGATCTATGGAGGGGCTTGTCAAGCCATGTCTTGGCGAAGGCGATGAGCCGAGAGGCACGGGAGTTGTAGAGTCCTATTGGACGGATGAGATCTGCAAGGTCGGAGAAACACGCTTCTGCGAGGTGAGTTGGTGTTGGGTACCGAGATGTGAGCTTTTGGAAAACAGGGCGGGCTTGGGATCCTCGAGTCCGATTCCAGAGGACGGCTGCAACGAGAAGTTGGTACAGATCTGTTCCGACGCTTTCTTGGATCAGACCGAAACGCTCCTTGGAGATTGGAGGGATTCGAGATGCCGAGAGTACGACTCCAGATGGTATCTTTCGAGTTGTCTTGCGTTTCTCAACCTTGATGGTCTTTGTGTCACTCATATCGTTCTTGACCATGGAGCGTGTGACACGTCGATGAGTCTGTACTATGAGGGTATCAATGTGGCTTTTCATAACTAAACAATAAATCAAATGGCACAAATGGCATTCAATAGGTGTATTTTTACAAAACAATTAATCTAGGAGAAACAATTCAACATTAAGGTGGCCTGTAGATATGTCCATGACGCAATAGACATCTGCCGGGAAATATCCCCCGCACTGAAGGACAAGGCTAATAACCAGGTGAGACAAAGCCAAAAGGTCTTTGATCAACGTAGATCATTTTAATCATGAATCATATGTAACGAGATGAAACCGTTGTTGGAACTTCGGGCACCGTCATAAACGGTACACAATTATGATTAACACCGCATCTCCACAAACTGTATGTTCATAACGGCGCCGTTAATTTCATAATCATAAGACTCTATTCATAAGTTATGCATATGCCACTATGCTATGAAAGGTCCCAAGCATTGGTGAATCTCAACAATGGCTTCACCTCCCTTACATCACCAAACTTCTTTTTCGCATCCTCCGTCGACACAGAAGGCGGAATAATAGCACTACCACCAACCTGTCAATCAATTGGTATAACAACACACTTCTTATCTCCAGTCTGAAGAGAATCAATCTCATGCAGAACCTCAGCTGAATTTTGGCCAGTTCAAGCAGTACATCATCGTCAATCGAATATTCTTAGAAGCGTCAATGGCAAAGACTGAGCGGATGGTGAACGTGACGCCCTTCTATGTGGTGTTTTTGAGGTCTTGCTGACCAATCATGCCGTAGAGGAAGGCGACTTTGCGGTCTACGTCGGTGATGATGGGAAATTGGAGGTTGGTGTTTGGGACCTCGTTGATGTCATCTACCCAATTGTCGTGAGAGCTGGGATCCTTGGCGCTCTAATCATTGACCACTCAAACTTTGAACCCTTCGTGAAAATGATGATGAGAGCACTGAGCAATCCAATCATCTCCACAGCTCCTCTCATCGGACTTCAGCTTCAGCTTTGCAAAGGCTCCCGGCTTAGTGGTGCAGCCTGGGGTGAAGTCCGCATGTGAAAGAAAAGAATCACCTCCCTGTTTTTCTATGGGAGAAAATAAATTAACACAGGGCGGCAAAGAAATCAACGCCTGAATACAGGCTAATCTGGAGCTGAAATGTTGTGTAACACACCTGCTGGTTGTTGAAACGTGTCAATATCACGAATGGAATTGTAATTTGCGAGAACCAAAAGATTTCTGAATTACCTACCTATATAAACATCTTCCAGCGCCATGATTCTTCCTTGAATTCCTTTCCTGTGAAATAAGTCAACGATCTTAGCTTTATCTACTGGACCGTTGATCACGATGTCACTCAGCTGGAACCGGATGTTTCTCCTCCTCCCCGCCCTAGCGATTTCGGCCGCAGCACTACCACATGCCCCAGCCACTGCTGAGCCGATTATTACTCCTGCCGAGTGTCCTCATCATAACCCTAGAGTCCAGGATGGGTCAGTATACTTGGTGTTCTCAATTTACGTACCTATTCAGAATGCTTACTTTCCCAACAAGAACCCTCGTCGCCCAGCTCTGGAGACAGAACTGTGACCTGGTGACTAAGTTTCTCAACAATGCATTCACTGCTGCTCAAGCGGCACAAACCTCCAAAGGAACTTTAGAGTCCCTGCAATACTACTTCATAGTCCGTTTTACCCAGTTACCATCCTGATTGACCTGCTGCATTTGCTTAATCTTTTGTAGCAAGATTATTACTACCTCACCTTGACCGTCCCTCATAAGGCTTATCTCTTGAAATCCTTGGATGCAGACGAATCTGCCGCTGACCAGACATCTGCCATCAACGAGACAGTTCTGGATATGATGTCAGACCTCGAATACGCAAGCGATTTTCGTCAGGATCTCACAAGTCCTGAACATCTCAACGTGAGCAGCACCGTCGTCAAAAACGCGAAGCTCGAACCCGTTCTGCGAGAATACGTCGATTGGCTGGGAGAAAATACAAAACTCGGCTGGTATCTCTTCAGCATATCAAGACTCCCCTGCATCTATGTGAGAATCCCATAACAGTTGTGTAAACCCAGGCTGACGTGTTTCGTTCAGGGATGGGCTGAGATTGCGTATCAGTTGAATTCGTCGTCTAGCACAGTGAGAGGTACGTACGGGAGCTCATCTAAGGGAAACGTGAACTGATACTGTCAAGGGACAAAATTCTTCGACGAGTGGATTTCTCCGAACCTTGACTGGAGCTATGGAGCTAAGCTATCCGGTAAATTCGAGTGGCATGCTCTGGTGATTGCCTAACTAACTGGAAGCAGTTGAGTTGCAGGAAGTGCTGAGCGCCAACAATAACACCGAGACATTTGCCATTGCCAATGGGCTCTTCCGCCGGGCCCTGGAATTCGAGACTGCCTTTTTCGAGAGCGCAGTGGGAAAAGTTCCCAAAGACTGAAAGAGGCTTTGGTTTTGAGGTTATCCTGTGTTTAGGTTTGGTTTGAGGCATGGCAACTTTTGAAAAAACAATCTGGTTAAGTTATATCTAAGGGTTATGTTTTTACTCTCTGCGATTTGACAAGTAGTGTTGTGTGACTGCTCTCTCATACGATGATAAACTTAGCTTCCTCGAGGCACATGTCAAGAAATTTAATTAAAAGATTAATTGTTAATACTAAGGTTCGGATCTTGTCCCGTTTAAGTTGATCATGGAAATTTTCAAAATAAGAAACAATCGTGATGCCTGATCAGTGATCGTCTTTACGCCTAAACAGCTTATGAGGGGGAAATCCCCCGACTTGATGCTTGACGGGCTGTATGAAAGAATGGAGTGGTGGCTTAAGCTAGCGACCTTTAGCTGAAGTTGCACTGCAATTATGGATTGAATCCAAATGGAACTCGGACATGGCTCATTGATTAGGCACCAACCGATTAGGCTGAAAGAGGCTGACAACATCAACCTCTGCATCTGCAGCTTTTCCGCGACCTCACCGTTGAAACTTTCTTGCTACCTTGGAAGGGCTTTTCAACTATATCCGTAATCTCCCAACATGTTTCAGTACAGACCCCTTGAGCACCGAGATTCATTCCGACTCCTTTATCTGGAGCCTAGTCTCGACCATGGCGCAGATCTCACGGGCTCGTTGCATCACGCTACACTCTCGGACTGTGACTATGACCTGATTGAACCATACACTGCTTTGTCCTACGTCTGGGGTGATGCAAGTCAGAGGGGCGCGATACACCTAGGTGGCAGCGCCAAGGACATCACTGCCAGCCTGGACGCTGCTCTGCGGGATATGCGTGACAAGAGCCGAGTTTGCCGGATATGGGCAGATGCTCTGTGTATTGATCAGTCAAATAATGCTGAAAAGGGTGTGCAAGTCGCGCTTATGGGTAGAATATATTCTACTGCGCATCACACTGTAATCCATCTCGGCAAGTCGCCCCCGGGATTCGAGAAATTGTTCACAAATCTCAAGGTCCAAAGTCAGACCGCGATGCATGGGAACACATCAGACCTTGGGCAGCTTTCATTGGCAGCGGATGAGATCGACGGTATGCGACGCGACCTGCTATCAAAGCCATGGTTCCGTAGAGTCTGGGTTTTCCAGGAACTCGTGCTTTCCACAGATGTCTGGGTTCAATGCAGTAACCTCCGAATCCGGTGGCATCATTTCTGCAAGGTTGTCGATACCAAGAACGTGGTCGCGGCCATGTTACTCGACACGCTCTCTGACAGCATCGCTCAGCAGGGCCAGTCTCGAAACGCAACTCCCTTGGAGGACATGAACAGTAGACGATACGGTGCGTTTGAGGCACCGCTATCTACACTTCTATCCTGTCGGAGAGGAATCGGAGCCACCGATCCTCGAGATATCGTCTTTGGTCACTTGGG
The DNA here is from genome assembly GCA_014898875.1 of Fusarium miscanthi. Lineage (NCBI taxonomy): Eukaryota > Fungi > Ascomycota > Sordariomycetes > Hypocreales > Nectriaceae > Fusarium > Fusarium miscanthi. Next base: position 46,690 of record JAAVUA010000209.1, read on the forward strand.
TGTTGTTTCGGATCGAGATAGGTGTGATAGGTTTATCAAGGTCGACTACGATAGAGACCTTGCGCGCGTGTCGGTTGATGCTGCTCGGTATTTTTTGGATGCCACAGGTATTGAGAGTCTCCTCTTGCATGCTATGAACCCTTCTCCTATTGCCGCCCCCGGGATCCCGTCTTGGTGCCCTCGTTGGTCTAAGCCGCAGCTCTCCTGGGAGTCTATACACAGAGTGGGCAAAAGATTCGGCGGTGGCGATGACAGCTCCTATGTCTCTTTTGGAGGCACTCACCATATCGTGCTATCCGAACCGCCAGTCTTAACCATCAGCGGATTCGAAGTGACCAAGGTCAAGGCGATAAGCCATGCATTCTCAAGCTGTGACGATGAGGAAAGGGCTCAAGAGGAGTCCAAGGCTGTGACCCTCGAGCTGCTCCAAGACACAAGGTAAACACGGCTCCATGTTGGGAATAGATGGCTTTTTCTGGACTGACCTGTCTGTCATCACAGATCCCTGACCAAAGATGAAGCAGCAATTTTGAACTCGTGCAAAAGAGCAGGGACCAAATATGACGAACAGAGGCAGAAGCTGTTCGGAATGTCCTTCAAGACCTGGGTTGATGCGGCTAATACTCAAGCGTATCCTACAACTGGACCACGCGATGTCCAGCGTATCTGTGATGCCCTCATCCACCAAGTTCAGAAGCCCGAGACAAGTCCGTTATCTGGCAAGAGACTTGCCATCACCTCAAGCCACCACTGCGCACTGGTCCCAGAAGAGTCCCAAGAAGGCGACATAGTGGCGATGCTTGTTGGCTGCTACAAACACGCGGTGCTGCGGCCCAAAGAAGTGAATAATCTTGACCACCTCAATAACTCGATTACGAGCGCCTTTGAGCAAGCGAACGTTTCGGATTGTCCGCAAGGACCAATGAGGGCACGCTTTAGAGCCGTGGACGATGATGACTATGATGAATGGATGTTAGTTTGGGAGAAAGCTGCTCAATCTTTTCCGATTCAGCATTGTTTACTTGTAGGCCAGTGCTATATCGATGAATATGTTCCTTGGAAACGGGGTCTTCCGAGGTCTGGGTTCAAGGTGTTTGCTCTCCATTAGCCCGTGGTGGAGTAGTCCAGGTGGAAGCTTCTCAAATTGCTATTGATAGAGTATTATTCTGTGGGGGCAGCTTTCGAGACCAAACTACATTAATATAATAATTGAAAATCTAGTTAAGATTGTAGGAGATTGTGCGATCGTTATCAATCCTCCTCCTGCGCCAAGTCGGCTTCAAGTACTCGAAGCGCTGCGAAGTTTGCAAGTGTATCTGGCTCATCGGGATGAGGACTTCTTCCAGGCGGTGCTGTACGCTATATAGCAGGTTAAGAGGATGGAAGATTAGGTGACAACTCAGATCAAGGCTGGGCACCTCAAGCGGTTTTAGTGCCCTGTAAGGTCGATTAGTTAGGTTCAGACGAGTTTAGTGTCTTAGTAGGAGCATTTTATGAGGTCAAGCTAGTCCACGATAGCGGTATGGTGACGCCATGATCTCACTTCCAAGTTTTTGGGCAGATAAGGAATGGAACCATCCAGCTCCCAATAGTAAATATGGGTTAACGTCCCGAAGCCAAGAACCCCTTTCCTCTCGTTTCCTTTTCCCAAGTGTCTTGGCCTTTTCTCCATCAATTCTTGCTAAACCCACCCATATATCTATACAATCCGACTCAAGATGTCATCACTCAGCCAGCCAGAGCCTGTAGCACAAATTTCCAGGCAACAAGAGCAGCCTTTTGTGCAAATGCAAATGGAACAGCCAAAGACCCATCAAGATATGAGTATGATAATTCTCAAACTATCTATGTAATTGGAAAAGGAAATGAGACTAATGCTTCATTTACGAAGACCCTACGCAACCTCATTCTGATACGCAAGTTAGCATACGAGGTGGTGATCGAGGTGGACCTTGCCCAGGTAGATTCTGCTTCTGTATACCATGCCCGCTTCCTTGCGATTGCTGCTTTATCCCACTTTGATCTTGGATGTACGTCAATGGATCTGATTGTTTTTTATATCTACTTTATTCTTACTCTCAATCTATCATGTTTTATCTGCTCTTCTAAATACTGTTGAATTAATTCATGCTTGGAAACTCTCATGTGCTTGGTTTCGGGTGCGTGCCATCGAATGTTTCGGAGGCTCAGAGGACCCAAGAGTCGGGTGATGACAGAGATCAAAGCCAGGGCTTCCCAAATTCTGTTGGTTCCATCTTAAGATCGTCGTGCACGGCTTACCATGATTGGGTACTTTATGGGTCCTCACGAAGCGCCCTGTAGTTGAAACAGCTCTAAGCGCCGAGTGGTTGCATTCAAATTTTGGGCGCGTGCGACCAACAACAAATTTGTTCCAATTATAGGGTATCGCCGTTATGAAGTTTTTAGATAAATTCGGGCTCTCTCTTCCCTCTTGGCTTCAAAGTCATTCAAGAAATATTTTCCTTTACTTTCATCTATAATAAACATCACCACGATTCAGCCTTCTTTGTTAGCATATATCTTGCAACATGTCTCCAATTAGCAATTTCTTTTCATTCACCAACAGCAGGTGGCCTTTTGGTGGCCGATCGACTGAGCCAGTTGCTGATGGTACAATGGCCCAGGAACGGCCTACCCAGCAGATGGAGATGGGTCAGCCAAAAGCACTTCAACCTATGGGTATGGCAAGCCCCAGACATTTCTGAAACTGGAGAGATAGCTTATACTGACTTCTTAATAATGGCAGATTCCCAGCAGCCGCACACAGATACACAGGTCAGCATGCGAGGCGGAGACCGAGGTGGCGATTGCCCTGGCCGGTGCTGCTTGTGCATTCCATGCCCGTGTGCTTGCGATTTCTGTGTTTTCTGAAGCTAAAGTTTGACCTTACGACAAGCTTTCAGTCAAGTGTTCTTGAACGCATGTGTATGAGATATATGGTTTCTGTGTCTGGATTTTGTCATGTTGTTTTATATTGGCGTCTTGACCTCTGTTTGATCGCTTATTTGTAGAAAGAGCTACATCTTTCACTATCAGCTGTTCTGGCATATATACATGTACTTTTGTTTCAGAGTCTCGCATAATACCATGTGACATTTATTATTGACACTTAACGGAATCTTTGTCTCAGCGAATGTCCTGCCGGTTAGTGTCAACCCGATGCAACTAAAATTATGATGAACATGTAAAACAGAATGGCTAGCCGCTGGGATGCTGAGCGGCTACTAGTCTCCACTTGACCACCACGACCAACAGCAGGTTACGTTGGCGGCTATATTCTCCCTCTAATTCGCACAACTAGCCATTGACCCTGTAACAATCATCATAATCAATACACATGGTAAACACATCGTATTTGGCATATAGAAAACGACGACCTTGTCAACTTATTCCTCCTTCATCACTGATCAGCATGGGTTTTACATACCAGCCATTAGACACTGACGAGATTCGCCTTCTGACACTCGAAAGTCTTTGCAATCATACGGAACAATGCGATTGTCTTATCGTTTGCACAGTTGAGCACATACGCCTGCTTCCCGCTACAAAGGTTCCTCAGAAGGAACATTACAAAGGAGAAAGCGATTCGTGGCCGGAGCTATTCATACCTTATGATACAGGCACACTGTTCCGGGATGGCCAGGATCCATGCATAGGAGAGAGTCAACCGTTAGATCACATTGGCGGCGGAGGTATAGAGAGTGAAGCGGTCTTACCGTGGAGATACGAGTGGGGTGACTTCATCGCTTTGTCCTATGCGTGGAGACCCGCGGCACCCCATCAAGACATTCTAGTAAGCGGGGCTCGTATGCCAGTCACTCGGAACCTGTATGACGCTCTGGTGCAACTTCGCCGATGCCAAAGGATCCGACAGGGATTCAAGCTTTGGATAGACGCCATCTGCATCAACCAGGGTGACCTCCTCGAACGCGGTCGTCAAGTCACTCGGATGCGGGACATATACCAATCTGCCTGGCAGGTTGTTATCTGGACTGGCCCAGAGGCTGATGAGAGTTCAGTTGCCTTGACGGCTTTGCATTGGCTAGCTCGCCAGTCCAAGAAGGACAATCCGTTCGAAGGCTTCTATCGAGAGGGCAAAATGATCGATGCGAGTCCGCTGTTCATGGTTTGGCCATCTTATGAGAGTCCGATTCACAAGAAGGTTTACCGTGCGCTTTTTGATTTTTTTTCAAGAGCATATTGGCAGCGAATGTGGATCATTCAAGAAGTTGCAGCAGGTCGGAATGAGACTCCCGTGCTTTGCGGCGACAAATGTATCTCATGGGGTGACCTCATTCGAGCTTCGCAGCTCATTTCGAGAGATGAAGCAAGGTTCGGTCGCGACATTCTGAATACGAATCTAGCATATACCATTCCACCGTGGTCTTTCGACTTCGCCAAGGACCGTCAGCCCGAGCAAAGGCAATTCTCATCTGAGAGAATGTGGAAGATAGAAATGGCCATGATGGAGATCCAGAGGAGTCAGAACAGCAGAGCCCCCAAAAGCAGTTGGAACGAACTGACGCAAGCGCTGACACTTGTTCGTGAAGCTAGCGTTACCGAGGAGAGAGATAGAGTGTATGGAATTTTGGGAATCAAGGCCGTGGCTGATAATCTTGTTTGGAATAATGAACCAGATTATGAGGTCTCTGTTGATGAACTGTGGAGGAGATTTACAGCTGGGTTCTTGGCAGCAGGAAATATTAGTGTTTTGAGGTTGGTCTCGAGATATGCTGGGCCGCGAAACATTGGGCAGAAGACTGTCAACGATCTGCACCCAAGACTGAAGCTACCATGGCTTGGGCCGTTCATTCTTTGGGTGATGAACAGCACAATAAGCGTTGGTAATTCTTTAGAAGTTGGTACTCCTTGTGTTCACAACATTCCGTCCTGGACTGTCTGCTGGTCCTGTACTCCTGCTCCAACAGCGCCGTTAACAGGAGTATACCATGCAAGCGCAGGGTTAGGGCATTCAACACCGGTGTTCCCAGCACGAAATTTGAGCCTGACTATCAAGGGCGTGGTACTAGATACGATCGTCTCACTGAGTTCATCCAACGAAAAGGAGGCTGACACTCGATACCCATGGACCTCCTCTTCATTTCAAGGCAATATCTATGGCGACCTCGGCGCAGTCAGACAAGCATTTTGGAAGACCATAGTGGGCGATACGACTGCTCAAGGCGGAATCAAAACACCAAAGGACTACGCTTGGTTACTTCATCCCAAACTTTGGCAGAAAGGTGTCGCGGGAATATACACTTACGGGTTCGGACTCCATATCTTTATGGCTCGCAACCGAGATTTGCGCTTATGTGGGTATACTCTGGAAGAAATCATTTTTGGGCAGAACAAATGGGTTTCGCGAGTGAAGTTGGCTATTGGTGATAGCTTTTACGATCCTAGTGAGACGCAGCGAGAGGCTTTTTCATGGGCGATTAATGCAATGGCTTGGAGACGATTGTTTGGAACAAAAGATGGAAGGATGGGGCTAGGAACCTGCGCGGCGGAAATCAACGATAAGGTTATGCTCTTGAGAGGTTGTAACACGCCCCTTGTACTCAGAGAATTCAATGGAGGTTGGAAACTCATAGGGGAGTGTTATACTCATGGTGTTATGTACGGCGAAGTAACAACCAAGGAGGATGAACTTGTAGATATCACGATCTATTAACGACCAGTAGCTTAATGAGTATCATGAACATTTCTATATATATGTAATGTCTAACGCCAAATGGATATCTATCACCACTGAAAGCTCTCCTCAAAATACTCTACCCTCATAACTCCATTTCGTAACAAATCGGCAACTGTCTTTCTCGCATCATCCGCCATCTGCGCCGGTCCACATGCAACAACCGCAAGACTCTCGTCCAATACCTCTTCACTCCTCCTCCTCACCAAATCCGAAGCGTCTATCCTTCCTCTTCGCAACGTAACCTGCGACGGCCACTCACTTAGTTCATCTTGGGGCGTATGTGTCGTAAGATGTATCTCAACGCTGAGGTTCGTGTTCCCTAAGGCGTCAGCAATGTCTGTTTGTAGGACATCGAGCGCAAAAGCGGGTTCGCGAACAGCCCAGTGGATTTTCACGGATCGAGGGGCTTTTGGGCCGGTGAGGAGTTGGAGATATGATAAGGGGACAACGATGCCGCTTCCACCGACGATAAAGGTTACGTTGTCGAAGAGAGGAAAGGGGCGGGTGTGCCCGTAAGGACCGTCGATGAGGACTCGTTGAGGGACATTTTTAGGCCAGACTGCTGACGCAGTGTCGCGGAGTCTGGATGTGAAGCCGTCATAGGGACGGATTAAAAATGTCATCGTGCGAGAGTCGCTGAGTATATCCTGTGAGTCAACGGGATCCGAGCTTTGCTCAGCAACAGTGCCGTCGAGAAGGGGGGCTTGTTCGCCGAGAAGCTTCGAAGCCCGCTGCCCTTCATCTGTAACCATTGCCACGGTGAAGGGGTGGCTTTCCCAGCATCGAGGTCCGTTGAGAACGTGGATGTAGTAGAATGTTCCTGGGGCAGGTTTGTACAGGCTGCTCGACCACGGGACGACAAGTCTGACGATATTGGACGAAGGATGATAGATTGACGTTGCCCAGGTGTCCCATAGCTTTGGGTTAAAAGCTGCGATGCGTAGAGCTCGAATGACACGGTCACCGACCCAAATGAAGCAGGGTACCCAGAGCAAGACGTCGTATTCGCCTTGAAAAATAGAGACATGGCTGCTTTGTCAGTGAAGGGCGATATGAATGGGATGGTTGGACTTACGCAAACATTGTGATGAGGAGGATGATTGACATGATGATATGCACGACCAAGAATAATTCGTACTGCTGACGTCGGATCCAGTAGAATGATGCTCCGACGAGAAGAGACATGACGATAGTTGCCTATGCATGTCAGCTGAAGTTGCAAGCCAACGATGGGAGATAACATACCACTTCGCCAACCCACCAAAACATGTAGTTCCACCAGAATAGATAATATTCCCAACCTCCCTCTAGCACAGAGTCAGCATGCAAGTATTCCACAACAAGGGGTATAACGAACCCAAGACAATCAACCAAGTATAGCCAATGGAGTGAACGATGGCTTGGAGAGTTGCAATTCGAGCAACCCAGCGATGAAAGTTATTATACGTCCCAAAGTCCCAACCAGTTAGCCACATAAGGAGGTTGTTCCTCATTCCGAAGAGCCAGATAACTGGAAAGTTGGCCCATGAGATGATACCCGTGCGGTCTGACACATAACGAAGAAGCTGTTTCGCCGTCGACGGAAAGCTGCAGCAATGTAAGTCCCGAGCCGTTATGACCCAAGGGGGCCCAGTACTTACTACATGTTAACCGGTACGATCCTGTATCCGAGAATGCTCAACGCAATATTGAGAAGGAGGAAAGCAAAGAGAGTCCAAGACTGTATCTGGGGAGGAACAGTTCCCCAGCCGACTTTCTGCGCGCATCGATCTCCAATAAAAGCTGGGACAGTTATGCGGTTAAGTGCCCAGCTGTAAAAGTTCCAGAGTCGGCCGCCGGACCTGGGAGAATAGTTGCGGACCAATTGCAGATTGGCGATGTGAAGAATAGCATGGTTCAAGACGCCGATGGCTATTACGACGATCCAGAAGGTGATCATGGCGCGCCTATGATATTTAGCACTCTGGCTGACAGACCCGAGGACTTTCTTACCCGTAGACATCATGGTAAGTGTACGTATACGCCACAGAGTCCTGCATCACAATCAGTCCCGTTCAACCTTCACACTCGAGTTACCTACCAAAGTATCCCACCAGATCCCAAACCAATGCTCAGAAGGCACGACAACCTCTCTAAACAAAACCCCTCCATCCGTCTCATTCTGCTCGAACCTCCTCACCCTCTCAACATCCTCGGCTGTATAATTCGAAATCACGTCAAACGGCGGTAAAACGATGTGCGCCTGCTCCCGACAGGTCTCATTGTACGACCCCAGCCCTACCTCTCTCGCTCCAGGCGTGCAATACACATCAACACACAGATACAGCGACAGTATCGCTCTGGGGCTGTAGCAGGTCCTGGTAAAACCCGTCTGGTTCCGCAACACGTCGTCGAAATGCACGGGCTTTAGGCACGCGAAACACGCGTCGTAGCATACCCGCTCGGGAGATCTGTCCTCGGCTGCAGCGGAAAACGTCCACAGTGAGACGTTGATGAGCAGCGCGCCCAGAGAAGCTGCGAATTTCATGGCGCCGCCGTTGGGCTGATTGAAGATGGAGAGAGGCAGCGGTTTAAGTTGAGCGGTTTATCAGATCTAAAATCATGATCTGATAAGAGCAAGACATCACGTGTAATAGTGGAAATTGAAAAGTTCCGTGATCCGGTTTTACCCACAACGCTACACTTATTAGGAATAGCTTTGTTTACTCGAAGCCTTGCTACTATGCCTGTTTCCAAAACTCAGTTTTAATCTTTTGGCCTAGATATTACCACAAATTGAATACCTTTCGACACCACTCTATCTCACCTTTCCAGTTCAGCTCAGATATTGGAAGTAAGAGCTGGCGGTGAATGAGAAAGGGAATGCACGGACGGTAGACATCCAATCCTCAACAGTGCATCAGAGCTAACAAAGCTCGATATTCAAGAAAAAAGATTTATTATTATCTGCTACTTTCAGGCTCCTTCACAATCATTGGTCCCACAATTGGTCTATTATGGCCCCTGGAGGCCAATATGCTGAAGCGTGAAGAGTCTGATACTCCAGTGTTAAATGCAGCCTATCCATGGAAGTCATGTAACGGGACGAAAGGTAGGGTTCGTGAAAGACATAGCACTCCGTGTATCTCTTGAAAATTTCCGCCATCAACAACCATCGTTCTCCACGGCCTGTGCCACAACCAGGTTCAGAGCACCACAACACATTTTCGGTAAAGTTAGTGAGAATAGGATGCTCATCGGTTTCGAAACTGAGGTTTGAGAGCCAGTTTATGGAAATTGGGCTCTCACAAGTCATCTTCTTCGAAACGCGAAGTATGACACAATCTTCTTCATAAACCCAGAAGTATCGTGCTCCACACTGATGACAGCCGTAGCTGCAGTCAGCACATTGATAGTCAAAGCGCCTGTCGTGAAGATCTGAAGAACAACGATGGTTGTCTAGGGTTAGGCAAGATGCGATAGATTCGAGTTGACCAGAGGCATGTTGACAAAGCTCATCGCCGTCCATTTCTTGTAGTTGCTTGAACAAAAAAGACTTCATCTTCCTTATATCGAGATCTTGTTGACGATGAATTTTCATCATTGGAAAAGATCTGAAGTATTCGCTGTACGTAACCCTGTCGTGAGACTCATATTTGATACATGGTCGAAATATGTTGAGGCTCGATGAATCGTGTTCCTGGTCATAGACTGCAATATGATCAGGATGTTCACACGTGATCAATTCATGCTCTCGCTCCCGTGCCTTTTTGATGTGAAGTTTCCGCGACTTGCCCCAGATTTTGACATGTTTGCAAACTGCAAAGTGACCAAGTAGCCCGACACAGCGGCTTCCTCTTCGCCAACGTTGAGGGAACAAAAGCTCTGGGTGAGATTCGTCGCATCCAGTACATCGAAATGGTTTCCAGAGATATCTAAGTCTTTCTTCAAGCTCGCCGGAATCAAACAGTTTGCCGCAGGGACTGCACAGAGATTCGCGGCGGAGCATCCTTTTGACTATATAAAGCTGGTCGAATCCGGCTTTCGTGATGCAGTATTCTTCTTCATTGCTTCGCAGCATTTCCAGCCGAAAGGATTTGAATTCAAACCCGTCTAAGAGATGACGAAAGACGCCGCAGGTTTGGTGGACCATGTAAAGAGAACTGTGCGGCAAAAGGAGCATGATTCGAAGTAGTAATTCTTGTGGGAGGTGCAGCAGTGATGATATCTGCTGGGGTGAATTTTGATGCTCCAGGGGTTCAAAAGAAATTGTTGTCTCTCCATGGCCCTTTCTGGGCGTAGCCAGTAGACAAGCCCCTGATTCTTTGTCGTCAAAAAGAGGGACTAGTGAGGCGTCAGTCTTTGGTTGAAAGCGATTTAGCTGCCGTAGAGTCCATGGCAACGAGTGGCTATACTGCAACCTGAAACATCTATATGTGGACATTTTGGGGACGTTTGGCAAGGGATATAATTAAGTGAAAAGGAGGATGAGGGAGATGCAGCGATTGGCATTATTTATAGAGCCACTGGGCAGGCTTCGTGTAATAGACTTTAGCATGTAGACACTGATTGTGAATATTCAAATGAGTTATCTTTTAGGTTTTCTTTTAGCATTTATCCCGTAGTCATTCGTTAGGCATTGCGGTATAAGTGGTGAGCTAGATGTGTTATTTGCAGTAGCGACTTGTAGCGAAAAGCTCAAGTTAGCACACAGAACTTAGTGCAAAGTACAAATATGAAAGATTTTTTATGTCAGGTAGATAATATTTAAGTTTCTAGGATATAGCAAATAAAGCTTTCTGATAGAGTACATTCTTAGGATTTGTTTGAGTTAAACAACCTTTGGCTGCTGAAACCCAGATGCTATTTCTCTATGTACAAGAGGAAGGCTATCTCGCCCGCCATGACGAGGCAGCCTTTTCGCCAAAAGCTTTAGGTAAACTTAGTATAATTTAGTATAATTTAGTATAGATTTAGAGGATCTTAGACTCAATCATTTTAGTACCTTGACTTGATGTGAGAAGTTTTCTTTACTCCCTAAGGTATAATTATCCTTGACTTACCTTTACCAAGCCCTCACATCCATAGCAGCTTCGTGGCTGAAACAGACTTGGTAGTGAAATACCTCACCGGCGTGGGTCACTTGGTGACGTTGGTCGAGAAGGCGGCCAAGATGTTCATGTGGTGGAGGAAGAGCCGCACGTTTATTGATACCAACAGACTCGTGGCTGTGTATGCTTACATTGGTGCAGCTGTCTCAGATGAAGGATGCGGCCCAAGAGGTCTGGCGGTCGGAGTTGGGCCGCTTTGAGGAAGCGTCGGGGAGGAGGGAGAAGCAGATTGTTGATCTGCAGGATGACTTGGCTCGGCTCCAGAAGGAGCTGGATAACGAGAAGACCGAGAAGGAGATTCGGATTGTTGGTCCGTGGAATGACTTGGCTCGGCTCCAGAAGCGCCTCCTAGTCCTCGAGAAGAAACCCCCGCGCCACCGCACCGTCTCCGGCCCCTCCTCCAGCGTTGAGGTCTGAAGAAGCGACCCCCCACCCTGTGTTGAAGCAGACAAATCACGTTAAAAGAACGGCCATTTTGAAGGAATAATGATTGGCGTCGACTAGTCCAGGCATCTGCCATTCGCGGCAGTTGTAAGTCCTGGTCTAATAAGCAGACCACGCTTCCTGGAGAGAAAGACAGAGTTGGTGAGGAGTACTTGGAGGAATTGCGCGTAGTCTTTGCAGGGTAGCCGATGGCCGAGTGGTTGAGCATGTGACGACGCTAAAGTATGCGCGGACCAAAGTCTGGAGGAAGAAGTATGGTATGGATTCCAGTCCAATACATCGGCAGTTTGAGTTGTGTACTTACACCACTCAGCGGTCCTGGGCGATATAGAGTTTGCGTTGGAGAGAGCAGAAACTTTCCTCAAGTGCGCGCAGGGTAGACGGCATCGAACAAGGCGGCGACCAATGATGGTTCAAGGCGGTTCAGTAGGTCTGCAAGGTTTGAGAGGACGAAGAGCTAAAATACCAGGTATCCCAAACACCAAGAAGCCCTTCTCCCGAAACTGGCTATTTGCGCTGCATGGCCCCTTGGGTCACTCATGGGATGAATTGGGTGAACGAAAGTCTCTTTATGGGATGGGAAACATATGGCTACAATAGATAGACCATAGGTGCTGGCGTACTTATATTAAATCTTACACTTTATGTTAAGTATCAGAGTCGGCATTTACAGACATATTTTCCAACATAAGGTAAGTAATAAACATAATCTCAGTTTTCAAGAAAGAAACACGCTCTAAACTATATACATAAAATCATCCAAGACTTGGTTTAGCTGGAGTACTCGGAGTAAAAGCAGCTAGTAGCATGCTCAATCTCAGAAACGCGTGCGTTGAATCCAAGACACTCCTTCTCACTGTATCCAGGACGATCGTTGCCGGTAGCAACCCAAACGGCCCACGAACCGTCAGGACCATTGGGGCAAGCAGTGAAGCCGCTGGCATCCTTGAAGTTAAGGTTGCCAGACTTGTCGATCTTCCAGCCCTTTGTCTCGAACTGCTCGGGAAGTGGGTTCTTGGAGACGGTGGAATATTGAAGAACACCTTGGCCTGTACCATGTTAACAATGATCCGACTGATAGACATGAGGTGAGAACTTACCCATTCCGGAACGATCGGTGTAAGCGCGCTGCTGCTTCTTGCCAGTGTTGTAGAGGAACAGTTCACCCTCGCTCAGGCGGAAGACAGCTGATCCGTCAGACTTGCCAGAGCAGGTGGCATTCTGCTTATCGGCCGGGAGACCGAGCATGAAGCCGCTCTCCGAGGCGCTGAAGTGGGTGAAGTGGATAGGGCTGCCGGAGCGCAGGGCGACGAGGCCAAAGGTCTTGGGGGCGGGAGAGTTTTCGGTCTTGACGGGGCCGGTCTTTGTGCTTGCGCATCCCTCAGTAGGGGCGGCGGCGGCAAAGCCGAGGAGAGAGGCGGCGAAGAGAGTCTTGAACTGCATTGTGATTGATGTTTTGTGTTGTGTTGTTTGGTTTGGATGTATTGATGTGAGAATGTAGGTTGAAGTGATCGGGGTGAGGACTTATATAAATGTGAATACGAGGTCCCAAGGGATCTTCAGTTGATCTTTTGACGAATGAGGAGTGCAACGGCAGTTATTGACATCATTTCATTGAATGGAAACAACCACTGCAGGGAACTTGTCCCTTTAATGTTGCATCCAATTACAAACTGTCGGGTCTTTCGGGGCGTTTCACATAGAAATTATTCCGCCCTAGAAAACCAGGCAAACTCTCGGGCCTCTAGTCTAAATGACAAAAAGTCTCATGTAAATTTAGTAGCCTTTTAGGCTAATTATTTTTGACACCTTGATTTACTACCAAAATTGTGGAGGCTGGCTGGGGAAAAAAAAACATCGCCACTTCACTGCCTCCCCAATACGAGATGGAGAACACATGATGGGTTTCCATTTCGTAAATCGCGGCATTTGTGCCGAGGATCGCCAGCGGAAATATTGGATCCCTGCATTCAACAGCTGAACCAGAACAAAACCAGATGCTGCGAGGGGCTATTAATACCCTCTGACGTAGGCCGAGATCTATGCGAGATCCACTAACTACGGCTAACGGAACGGAAGCGGATGAAGGATCATTTACCTCATTGCATTTGATCAGCTGAATTGCATAAAATGTTTAGTGATTTTCTGAGACTCTTCCAGAATACATGCATTCCGCAGGCGTCGCATGAATTCATTTCTCTGGTAAACTCTAATAAATGAGGCGCTGATCTAACTGTTAACCACGTCACATAGCCGACTAACTAACCTCTCCACAGTTTAAAAATAGAACATGCATTCCATCTACCGTCCGTTCCACCAAAGTCCAGCCTTCGTGTTTCCTCACCATCCAGCCTCAACAATTTATCAACCTGACCGCTGATTCTTGGCCAACTCAGCAATAGTCTTTTCAAAATCCTCAGGCTCCCTTCCCAAAATCTCCTTCATCGTGTTTGTCACACCGGCTGTTTCTCCAGCGTGAATAGCTTCCCATGCTGTAGCCCACGTCCTCGCCTTCTCCTCTGTTCCGAAGTATTCCTTGACTTGAGGAAGGTTGATATACTCGTCCACGCTGATTTCTTGGATACTAAAGTCTTTTCCTGCGGCCCGCGACAGGACTTGGACCGTCTCTGCTAGGGTCCATGATTTGGGCCCGGTCAAAGTGACGATCTGGTTGGTGTATTTGAATGATGAGGGTGATTTCGTGTATGAAGCGATGATACGTGCAGTTGCTTCTCCAAGCTCATCTCTCTTGACCCAGCTAACGCCAGGTCCACTCCCGTCATGGGGGATGAGAACTTTGGACGGCGGGTTCTTGAGGTCGAGGAATGAAGTGTAGATGGGGAATGACTCGCTGTAAAGTCCCTCGCGGGTGCTTGTCCACGTAAATCCACCATTGGCGCTCGCAAGTTGACGTAGATACGCCTCACTGTCGATATGGGCACCCATGACTTCAGCCTTGGTAGTGCTCTCATTAATAGATGCAAACCCAAGCGAGGAGTAGAAGATATGCTTCACCCCAGCTTTAACCGCTGCATCGAGTGCTTTAGAATGCACCTTGGTCCTATATTCGTGAACATGGCTGGGATACGAGATCAAGAAGAGAACATCGATCCCCGCAAAGACAGCCTCCAGCTCCTCGGCGCTAGACTCGTAAGAAGCCTGACGAACGGTGGTTCCATTCTCCACATATTTCCGGGGTACTTTTTTGGGGTAGCGGTTGATGAGCGTGACTTTGTCGTTCAGGACTTGAGTGAGAAGATGAGTGTATGTGCTGGTGCCGAGGGCTCCAGAAGCGGGGAAGACTCCGATTTGCGTCATGCTGGGCCTCGTGTTTTATTCTGATAACGTTGGATTTAATTGATGGTATTGAAGATTGCAATGCTTTCAGGCTGTATTATATGAAGGGCTATATATGTCTGGAGATGATGGAAATCCGTGGAGTTCAATCTTACTAATCGATGTGCTCAATATGACGTGATGTCATCGACTCCGAGAGCTCCATGGAGTTTCCCACTAGATACTACCCAAACAGTTCTAGGCCTTCTTATCGGTTCTCTTTAGCTTGATGTAATTATACCATATCTCCAACTTAAAGTCCGCAAACTTTGTTACAAATTCCTCAACTGTAATGTTGATGAATTCTTCGAGAAATGCTTCGCCTCCATCCCAATCTTGACCTCGTGACTTCTTCAGGACGTCGACCCAGAACCAGCCTGAAGCTGAGACCACGTTGTTGATGGCAACTCGGGCATATTCTTTCAGGGCTTCATCTTTCTTGCTCTCGTCGGCCTTGATCTTGTCCTGGTAGACCTGCCAGGCTGGCTGGACAATTAGCTTCGGCTCTAGAGATTCCACCTCCCATAACGCTGCGACAGCCTCATCGTTCAAAGCGGCCTCAACTTCTTTGGGAGTACGCTCATGACTTGGGAAGAGAGCCATCTGCATCAGCTCAGGCAGCGAGAGCTTGCCTTCTCCGACCATGCGCATCAAACCCGCTTGGAGGACTGGAGAGCCTGGCTTCGAAGGCGTACTCTCCCCTTCAGGTGCCTGGCCCCCAATCGCTGCAACAAAATATCCACCGCTCCGGGTTTCCTTGGCCCTAAGCTTCAGTAGCTTTATCAGGTCTGTATGCGCTGCTGCGGCGAGAGCCTTGTGGCGAGCAACTGCGAATTCAGCTGGGGATGCTGTTGCGTCGAGACTAACAGAGGGAATGTTCTCGAGGTAGTTGAAAGACGACCAGGAGAAGCCGATGTCGGCCTGTGCTGTTGGGACAACCTGCTGATAGAATCCCAGTGGAACAAGACTTGGCACAATCTGGATCTTACTGTCTTGGCTGGTGAAGTTATCCGAGACAGTCTTTGCCAAGGTTCCGAAGTCGTTGAACGGGGTGTCTTCGAAGATGAGAGAAGCAATGGCACCATCTGGCAAGGTTGAGATGGCTTTCTTTACAGGCTCGATGCTTGGGGACGTCAGTAAGCAAGTGACAAGTTGGGGCTTCAGGCTTACGAGTTGGCGCCCTGAGCGGTTCCATAATCAACGACTACCAGATTGTCTCCTACTGAAATTTAGCATGGGATTCGCCAGCATAAAAAGGTTTGTGCTTACTGTCTGACAAGCTGGGTATCAATTCAAGGCCAGCTTTCATAGCCGCATTCTGAATCTCGGAGCGCTCATTGTAGTGCTTATCACGCATAGCAATGCGAACAGGGTTCTGATTCGAAGCCATACTAAAATCACAATAACAACACTGATATCATCCAATGCGGGTCTTGCCAAATAAAAGGCGAGGCATTATATCTCTCTTTATAATTATTCCAATACCTTGGGGCTCGGACTTGGTTGGTGTCAAACGTCACACGAATAAGCACTACGCATGCGACCCCGCTGCTTACCCTCCTTGTCACACGAATCACCCAATATCGTTTCCGAGATCTCAGCTGTAGAGGCACAGGATTTTGAATCCTTCGGAAAGGCTCGGCACTGATTGGCTGTCTCGCCATTCTGGGAGCAGTCGAGTCGAATTTGGCTCGCGAGGGGTGAGATGCAGGTTGCGTGGCCTGCTAACCTTAAGCTAGTTGCAAACTCAGCCGCTGTTGTTGTTCAGGGTTCTGACGCATGGCACAAATCACAAAGCAATATCATGATCATTAAGTCTCTAATTTCTTTATGGTGAATATAAGTCCTAAGCCACAGGCCTCCACTATGAATAACACATCTGGCTCACAACTTAGGCATGGTACCAAAATGCCTGACCAATTACTACAGCGTGAGGCTTACATGTACATATTCAACAGTTGGTCATAAATACCCATGGTTAGCCTGACAATCCTGGTTCCCATATTCATCATTCCCGAGGAACGTTTGCTTTACGTTGAGGATCTTGAAGCCTTGCCATCTCCAACAACAGCCGGTAAACGTAGAGACCCATGTCGACTTCGCGGAAGGCTCTGGCATGCCATTGTCGACCTCGCTTTGCTATTTTCTTCGCGATATTTCTTCCAGATACTGTGGAGGTGAGGTAAAAGACTAGCTCCGGGAGCTCTTCCATGCTTTGACTAATAGGTACATAGTGCAGCCAAGGTATAAGTCGATCGTCGTGCCACTCTTGAAATAGCGTCTGCTTTACTGGCACAGACATGGAAGCTAGTAGCTTGTAATAACGGCCGCTGATGCCGTTACCGTCAATATCGAAGGCTAGCTTTGACTTGAGGGCTTCATCTTTGTCCACCCAGGATTTGGTCTTGAAATAGGCATCTTGGTCCCTACAGTCCTTCCTCTGGCATTGGAAAATGCGGGTGAAGACGGTATCAAACAGTCTGCCATCCAGAAAAGAAGATTTAACTTTCTGCACGACACCGCCTTTGGTTCGCAGGTAGTGATAACCTTTGTTCGTTCTCAAATTCTGTGTGAGTTCGACAAATCGTTGTCGATGGAAGAGCTGCCAGTGGTCACCAAGCGCGAAACCTCCAGTAGTTGAGCCTGCCCAGTAGAGGCTGTCTCTTTTTCGGCCCCAATCAACATCTCTTGACTCGTCGTACAGAAATTCGAGCTCGGTGTACGCTGGGCTCGGAATAAGAATGTCGCCCATGGAGGATAGTTTTCCGGTTGAGAAGATGGGAACTAGGCCATGTATTGGGCAAAATGACACAGGACTCATCATGAAACCATGCGAGGCGCTGTATTCTGGGTGTTGACAGAGGTCTTTGGCTGAGGAGATGTTGGTCACGAATGGCAGGCCAAAGTCATTGATGTCATCTTGGCCTTCTGTTTCTCTCTTTTCAAGGCCACAGTTCTTGGTCAACAAGTCCCATATAGGCTGTCTTCCACGATCTTCAATAGTTATCTTTCGTTTGTGGGGGGGAGATGCCTCGGAGGAAGCCTGATAGAGAACACGAGGTTCATCGATATGGTTAACCAGAAACGTCACATCAGGAAGTTTAGTGAAATTGACCAAGATGTTGTTGAACATTCGAGAAATATTTCTGTCAAAGGTACGATGGGAGTGACTGCATTTAGTTGTCGACGATGTGCTTGAGAACGTGCAAAGCCACAAATCGCTTCCAGGAAGGCTTTTCGCTTGGTGCATAGCATCAAGAACGTGAGTGCTGCTTAGCCTCCAGAACGGCGATATCGTCTGATACAAGGAGTCGAATTCATCGATCAACGGTGAATCGTTGGAGCGCGCAGCCTCGTACCATTCCTCAAAGCCCGGTGGCGGTTCCATACCGTATTTGGTCTGATAGTTATGCGACGCAGCTTCGAAGGTCGTGGATTGCCTTCTAGATTGGTTCTCGAACTCTTTCTGTGCTTTATTGTGCAAGGCCATAACTGGATGTGGTGTTTCTTCGGTGAAGGTAGGAGCATCGTTTCGTGCGTGAAAAATGGCCATAATATTGGCGAGATACGGGATCACCGGCAGCATAATGCATGCATACAAAAGTCGGGTGGAGCGTATCTGTCTAGGTATGAAACCAGTGATTTGGCCGAGGCAAAGCAACGCGCAAGCAACATTTAGCAAGGCTTGGCTCTCAAATGTCATATCGACCGGATCGCGCGTTGATAGCAGGCCAAATGTGGCCATCATAGTTGGAAGAACCCATGACGTGTGATGAGCCTTGACTTGAAAGTTAGAAGGCTTGAGATGAATGAGGGGGGATGGATAACGTACAGCTCGGGAGGCAAATCGCCAGGAAAGTGCTTTTACCAGCCCCAGGAACAACGCGTATAAGGGACTGGAACGTGGAAGGCCAAAGACGGATACTCTGGCAAGACTACCAACTAAAAGGAGTCCGGCCACTCTTGGTGCAAGAGAGTAAACATGTTCTTCAAATGGATTCAGTTGAGGTAAGAAACGACTACTCTTTGGTCTTGAATAAAACGAAACGTAGACGATGAAAGAGGCACCAGTCGCAACGCCAGAAGGTACAAGTCCAGAGTAATTCCGGTCAACCAGAACCAAGGTCAAAAGAGCTGCAATGAATGCTGCTATCCAGAGTTTACTGGACAGTCGGGCGAGCTTTGACGTGCTCGTTGTATCGCGCCCCTGAGTGTTAGGTTTCGGGTTTCCCTCTGCCAAAAGAAGTAAGGGGGTCAACACAGGCTACAAATTTCTGTTACCATCAGCTTCTTTCAGAGAATGCCTCGAGACATACTAAGAGTTTGAAACTATCCGCTTCAGCTCGACATCCGGATACGATGGAAAGACAACCCGCAACAGCCCACAGTGACAACGATGAGGGAAGAGTATGCGGAGTCTCGCTCCTGATGAGTAGGTCTGCACGGGCTTGTTCTATAAGTGGACTGGCTCCAAATATCATCGGTAAACATGCCCAACAGATGATCTCCGATAAAAGTTCGTCCTCTCGGCGGAAGAGGTAGCTTGTTGCTACTGTGAGCAGCAAAGCCAACACAATTGAAACTTGTGGGGTGCCGCGGAAGTCTCGTGAGCTGAGCATCGTTGACGAGGAGTTCTGGATGGAATCTGGCCAATTGTGCCCGTACATGCACAGACGAGCCAACTGGTATTGGAAATTTGTATTGTAGAGTTCACGAATAGCTGAAAGAACCAACCTCGGCTTCAGGACAGACTGAACAGTAAAGAGGCATCACATGGAATGTGCATTCCACTCACGGCAAAAAATTGCCGTGGGCATCCAATTACGGTGGTAGAAAGCTCGTATCACAGACGCTGTTGGTTCTGTCGAATGTCTGAAACTTCTAGACCTCAAAAGTACTGAGTTGTGTTGGTTGAGCCTCCACTTTAAGGCCATAGCGAGTTGGAAACGCCAATGGAACACTAGGGATCTCTTTAATGTGGACTGTGTTAGAATTAAACTGTGTTGGTTGTACCATGCATCAAGACATGGTCTGATAAAAGCTTGAATACCTTCCTCTAAGGTACGGGCCGTATTCGGAAATCCAATCGGATCCGCTTCCTGTAGAGGGGCTAGCAGCCCGAGCTGGTCCGATTGGAAGATCCCAGTCAAGCTTCTTTTTAGTTCTCAACTGCATCCTTGCATATCACATTCGTCCAATGCCGAAATAGCCGGACTGGGCCTCCAGACTCCAGTGGACCAAGTCTACAAGGGTTTTTTTTACGTAGTTTCCGAAGCCTGGCCTTTAGGCTAAAGCTTAACCTTGCCCCTTGAGAACTACGGAACGTCGCAACGTCAAGACCCAAGAGGCCCTCTTTCTGAGTTTTTGAAAAAGCAGGGCGCAGCATTATCGAAGGAGGAGGAAACATGAGTGTTGGTGAATATTAGACATCGTGGAGGAGCCCATGGACTTTCGGAGAACGTAAAACATAACAGGATATAAATCCGGGTCGCTCGTTTCGCTAGTCCCGACGACCCGCCAGACCCTTGTAGTAAACCTTCACGATCATGGTCACAACCAACAGACAATACAGTCACTGAACCAACAATGCTGTGTATGTCTGTCGATGCCAGCGAAGCCAACTGGCTGTACCCAAGTCAATAGAGAAGACCATGACCAAGACGGCAAACAAGAAGCGGTGCAGACAAGTGTATAAAAGCCCCCCTCTGGGCCTTCGTTTCATCACTCTCAAGAGCAACCAACAATCGTCTTCTCGCCTCAAAACCTTTTGATCAAATATTTTACTCTTCCCCTCTTCTCCTTAACCAACATGCAACTCTCCAAGTTCGTTGTTTTTAGCGTCACCGCCTTGCTCTCCGCCACTGGAGAAGCATGCAAGTGCTACGGATCCAAGGGCAACCTCAACAACGGCGCAACTCACAAGTGCTGCAACGATTACCATGGTGTCTACTCTGGTAATGACTGCAAAGCTGGCTCCATATCCGAGCATCTCAGCGGGTTCGACAGGTGCTGCAAGGGTCAAGGCTCTGACTGTGACTTCCCTGGTCGTGCCGCTGCCCTAGGTCAGGAAATGAGAGCTGTTAAGCACGTCGAGATCAAGACTGCCCTTGCCAAGTAAACTACCGGCGACGAGTCAAGGTTGGTCAAGTCTTCCTTACTATGCGGGTTTTGTGTGATGTTGACTTGTAGACGATAGCCACCGAGACATGGGGAAAACAGGGATTATGGAGTGACAAAGAGAGATTGGTCAACCTTGGCTGTGTTTACTTTGGATCAGACACTACTTTTATTCCCGGCCGGAGATTAAAGCTTTTTCAGCGCCTCAACCTTATTCATGTAGAAGATACTTCCTGATCTCTAGCCAAGGAAGCCTTTTGTGAGACATAGTATAGTTGAATATACTGTTACCAATCAGAAACTATTACGTGAAGGGAAAACTAGGGCATTGTAATAGCTAAGCAGTATTCAGTAGACTCCGGTCTGACGGAGACGAGATGTCTCTCAAATCTCCAGTATCGCTGTAAGAAAGACAATTGAGGAGCATGTACCTATAATCACCCCTGTAACAAGCTCTCCCTATCACCTGGAAGCCGCTGACCAACATTGTGAAGTGTGTTTCGATCCCTGTACTAAATCTGTCCACGTGACGTATCTTTACGCCATTTGGATCATAGATGCTGCAGATACTTCAGGCTTCCTGAGTCGCGTGCCAGAGCATAGCCGTCCTTCTAATATCGGCCAAAATACCCGCCACCCCCTGAACTCCCAGATTAAACCCCGGTGCCTTATCTCCCATCCATCCTGAGAGATGCCAACCGATAGGTAACCATGCCAGGGGACGGATCCAGTCATAGTACCACTGCACTGCCTTCTCAGCCTCCTCTCGAGTGATCTCACCTTTCTCAAGATGCTTCTTTGTGAAGAATATCTGTGCCTCACACATGAGACGAGCGAAATCGCAGATTATGCCCAAGAACCAAGCACGGTGAGCGACCCTGTACATGTTTGCTACACGTCCACCTGTGCCGTTGAAGAGCCACCCAAGACCACATTTCATCAACACGCCTTTCTCAGTGAGGAACGCGATGTTCTCAAGGAGCTGGAATGTCGCATAGAAAGAACATTGGATAAAAGAGATGGTGTAGAGTACGGGGTCCATACTTTTGCCGTCTCTAATCAACGTTCTGACCCGTACGTAGATAGGGAGCAGGCCGAAGAGTCTTAGCGTCAGCCTGGTATTCGCAACGACAGAGCCCAATCTGGCAAAGGGAGAGGATTCTGGTTCAGCAGCTCCAGGAAGGGCGGTGAATGCAGTCTCTGGTCTAACGAATGAAAGGGCTTTGGATTTCAGATTGTAGGCTTTGGAGTCAAAGTAAGCCAAGAGGTAGAGGCCATAGTTGAAGGTTGTAAGAACAGAGCCAAGATCTTTGGTGGGCTTCATGAGCCTGAGAGTCAGATTAGATGATGGCCAGGAAGCCATGGAGCGGTGACTTACTCGTTCAACCTAAAGAACAGACGGTCTGGCGCATTAAGCGCAACCTTGGATTGGACAGGCATTGGGATAACCTTAGGAGTTCCTAGACTTTGACTTTCGGTAGGGGTTATCTGATGCTCGTGATCTGGGATAGTTGGCTCTTGAATGTGAGAATACTCAAGTTCATCAGCTGCTTCTTGGTAAGACATGACGATGCGATGGAACTTTGTACTTATGGCTACCGCCGTCCCAACATGCTCACTATCATATATATCATGATTCAACTAGCGTCAGCCGAGTCTTCTGGGTCTCTTTGGGCGCACTGAAGGAGTTAGTTCCGCGTTTGCAGTGTCGCGGCTGGAGAGGCTTTGCCGGAGTTGAAGAAAGCTGGAGACGACTACAGACGAAAAGGCACGGAGTAGAACAGAAGTAGCAGTTCATTGCATGTCCCCAAGGACCTTTGAAGTCCGGAAGAGGAATTTTGTGATCATGTGAAGCTGGTTATGTGTAGATGAAACTTTCGTTGCATTCTCCCTATCCTTCCCCTCACCGACGACGAATGTGACAACACTCCTCGACAACTCTATCATCCGTGTTACTTTTTATGAAGATACTCATAGTTCTAATCTGAAGCTCTAAAGCTTCGGGCGGGGTATGTAATTGAGTTTGAGGACCCCAAGCTTACGAATGTCAGCCAGCCTCGAGCTCCAAGCTGTTGGCCTAGCAGCTGGAATGAGGTTCACACCACTTCACGGGAAGGATGCCGAGAGACTCTGCCTGGAAGGCAGTTCTTTTGCGTGTGATAGACTTCAATATTGCCACGGACTCATTGCTTCTTGGCAGACCTTAGAAGCACACTACAAGTTCAATTAAACGCTGGAGGACATTCCTGGCGGCCATGAGCTGAAAATACATGCCAATACCGTCAGCAGCGGTATATTTCGACGTTTTCAGTTGGTTCCATTACATGGTCCTAATTTTACTAAGCTCTCGCCGGACGCTTGGCACATGGCACCTATCTAGCTTCCTGGTGATCGCTCTGAAAAGGCTCCTGCAAAGCTGCTGCACTCATGAGACTTTGGATCATACAAATGCCCTACAGGGACTGCTCTACACTCTTGCTCCTCGCCTTTCTACCATCTTCTATCAAATCTCATCGAGCTTCGTGGAACAACTGATACACTCAAATCCCTTCACCTCAGCTCAGACAATCCATCACCATGCCTACATCAATCCCCTACGACTCAAGCCTCACCCTCATGAGCGTCGTGAACCAAGACGCCCTCAAAAGCGTCGAGGCAATCGCCGCACTGCAAGCCCCCGTCGACGCCGCCCAAGACGCTCTCAACTCCCTCATCTCCTCAAAGCGTAGCCTCACCATGACAAAGACGGAGCTCAAGAACCTCGGCGTTGCCACCGACGCTCTCGACGAAGAGCTCAAGAAGCTCAACGCCGCAGTCGAGGCTTCAGCTGGTGCCTACGCCACTACTAAAATGGCAGCTGAGCCTCAGATCACCGCTATAAGAAAGGATATCCACTCTGTTCACAAGCAGATCGAGAGTCCTGTTGATTATTTGCGCAGTGAGATTAGAACCATTGCGCTGGCGAATGATACGATGAACATGGATGTTCAGTACTTTTCGTTTGACTCTAATTCGCAGAACTCTGCCACGTATAGCGCTCAGATTGCGTCGTATGTTTCTGGGGCTGTTAGCAGTGTTTTCGGGGCGAAGCAGTCGATGAGGATTGGAAACGCAGCTTCTCGACAGGTCAGTCGTCAGGTCAGCTCACACAGCATCGAGGGCACTCTCGTTCTCTCGGTGAGTTGCACTCACAAGAACGCTTCGATTGTGGCTCCGTTCGTGCTACACGTCGATAAGGCTATCAAGGTCTGGAACCATCTCTTTCCTGGGAGCAAACTGGATCCCACCAGTGGACCAAGCATGATGAAGTGCGCGATGAACGAGAGTCAGGAGGACAAGGAAAAGTTCTCCATCATCTCAGGCGTCACTTATGGATCAAGCTTCGTTGGAATGGTCCATGTGCTTAACACGACGTCCTCGTCTGCTTCAGAGTCCATGGAGGCTGCTGCCTCGCAGATGCAGTCGACGATGAACGTCGGTGCTTGGTTCGCCAAGGCAGAGGGCAAAGCTGGCGTGGACTCCAACTTTGCCAGCAACGTGAAGAATCTCCTCAGTCAGCAGAACATCCAGTCTCATGTCACGGTCCTATCCATGGGCGTTATCCCCTCAATGGTAGCCCACGATGTCGCAACCGCCGTCAGCAAGTTCAACGACTTTGACCCCAAGTCCAACATGGCGGCTGTTGCTGCTATACAGAATGCAGTCTCGTCAGATCAATCTTCCGTTCAGTCCATGGCCGAGGCTTCACGAACGACTGGCCAAGCTTCTGAGATGCAGGGTAAGAAGATTGAGTCTTCCTTGAGTGCTCTGGCGACGATTGACGGGGACAAAAATAAGATCCTTGATGTAAACTCTATGATGACAGCCCTGGAGGATTATTTGACAAAGGCTACTCAGGGGACATCTGGTATTCCCATCAACTACTATCTCAAGGATATAGATCAGAAGATGCTGGCGCAAATGTGGGCTGCTAAATATTACCCCGGAGAGTTCATGGCTATCAAGTATGATGATAGCGAGAACGGGGGCCCTGCTGAGGAGGACCCCAAGGCAAAGCTGTGAGCAGTAGCTTAGTTGTTTTCCAGTCATTCATTTAAATTCTAGCCTCTTTCTCTTTATCGTTGAACATCTAGTTTTTTCCCAGGCTCGTGCCTTGAGTTCGACATGAAACTTAAAGCTGAGTCCGGTATGTGACGTTGCTTGTCAAGTCAGGCTGACATGGTTTGAGTTTCGAAGGAACTGTTCGAGACCAACACTTCACTCCACAAAACACGTTAGAATTATTACCTCTGTTTGTCAAGTCTCCGATACATAACAAACGGGAAACGGCAACCGTGGCTTGAATCACTTCAGCTGAGTGCCGAATCCGGCCACAGCAAGCCATTTCTTTAGCAACCTCAACTAAACCCGAAGCGCAGCAGATGATTACACCGCTCTCTCAGTCATATAGTTCATACTCTCTCCACATAAACACAACTCTGTGCTGTTGTCGTATAGTGACACATAGTATCATAATCTAGTTCACATAACTTTTAGAATCGTTAAGTTTCATAAACAACAGTATCACATACCTCATTATTCCCTTTTCAATAAGCCACTTGGTTTATTAGGCGCGGGCTTCTGTAGTGATGGGAATGTCGGGAACTAGGACAACACGTAGTTTCGCAGTCACTGGCATGATTCTTCGAGTAACCTGCCCATGAGCGGTCCGTTCCACATGAATTGGACTTCTTATGAGCCCGAATCATCCAAGCGAACTCTCTTATCCTTTCTCGTCTCGTTCCACTTTCACTTTGTATGAGCTCTGGACGAGTCTGATGGCCCAAGGAATGAAGTGAAAATGGGACTCCAAAGAGGCTTGGAAGATGGCTTTGGCTTTCCAGCTATTAACTTCCCAAGCGTTTCCTCATCTTTTTGCTCAGAATCTCTTTTCAGTTTGTCGATATCACATTCCTAATTTTTGTATGTCTTACGCCGTGTCAGCTGTATTGTACTACCATCGTCCGAAGGCGAGGCACCGCAAACGTCGATACATAGCAGAGAGAAGTCAAGCCCCCCTCGACGCTTTAACTCTGTTTATTAACCTCTCAACCTTATCACAGTGTCAGCTCACAAGACAGGCTTATGAATTGTCGGAAGACTCCGAACAGTTGTACCTCAACATGCGATATCCGCCTATTAGATATAATACGAGCATGTCGGCTACCTAAGTTGATTCCTCACAGCTTCGCTGCATCCTGAAACTTTGCACCAAATTTCCCTAACACCACCAATCTCAGTATTCCCAAGATGGAGAGAAACATGACGACAGAAACCTCTACATTCAATCATCAGACCCATGATTATGTAGCTAATGAGTATGAGGCCACGGACTTTCCTGGGCGCAAGACGCGGTCTAGGAAAGACTTATGGCGAAGGACTCACACAAAAAGGTTCGGTGCTATTGTTTGGGAATATAACCCTCGATCAATCGAGAAGCCCTACCCCTTCTATGCACCTTGCCCCCTCATTCCAGATGCAAACATATTGCCTACTTACATAAAGATCGAAGCCAAGAACGAAGACCACCGGGCCCTGTTCAAAGACAAGTTCGAGAACGACTTTTTTATCTCACTCTTTGCCCTTATCTCCCTGGGGACTAAAACCAAAGTCGACTGGTTGCAAGTGGTTACGACGTGAGCTCCATCAACATTCCTCTACAGGAGTTCTTCTTTGGGGCAGCGCTGACTGTGCATGATATTAAGGAACCCTGAGTCGGGCTTGAATATGCAAATGTTGCGGGGACTGGAAGAAGAGTTCTTGAGCCGCACAAATGACTGGAAACCTATGTCAAAAGGGACCCCGACCATCCCTATAAGAACCGAGGCCGGTGGAGTTGATAGGATCCAGTTGTCAGAAGACTGGGAGGGATGGCACGACGTCCTTCCTCAGATGGGCATCCTTGACACTACATCGAAGTATGGAGGGAAACCTGCACGTCACCTCAACATTTCGCTCAAGCACCCAATGTGTATCAGGCCGTTAGAAGGCCAACATAATTCTATGATTCTTAGCAGATTTTCTATGTCTCCAAGGGACTTTTTCCAAGATCTCATCAACGAAATTCACGCAACTCCTGACCCAGATGCTCGGGGCCCGTCGCACTCCAAATATCAATGGGAACTTCGAATCGACCCAAATCCCAACCCCAACGATTACATTATGGTAAGTTCCAAATCTCTACGTTATGGATATAGGAGACAACTAACACTACCACCACTCGTAGACTTCGCACGATCCTTTTAACCTTTATGAGACTTATATCCATCAGGCGGATTGGAACATGTACATGAACTCATTGGAGAAAGCCGGATCACCGATCCGCCCTTTACCCCGTATCACCGAAAGGTTATATGATCTCTCGAACGGCATCATGCTCAAGGTCGGCGGCGAAGACATCCGTCTACAAGACTCCATCGACGAAAGAAATGGGAAAAGTCCTGACCCAGGGGATGACACCTTGCAAAGATTGAAGAAGAAGTTTCCAAAAAGGGCACCTCGGCCTTTGGAAAGTCTCAGCGCGAAAGCTCGCGCTCGGGCTGAAAAGAAGAGGGAGAAGAGGGAGAAGAGCTTGAAGGCTTTGCAAAAGGGATACCAAGTTGGATGCGGAACAGCATTTCTGTGGAACGATCTCAATGTTGAGAAAATACAACAAGCTGCTGGCAAACGACTTGACGAGGCGGGCCAGAAAGAAATCATGGGGGGTATCTCAGCGACAGAGGTGAGTTGCTACCACTATTCGCGAAACTCGCCACATGCTTAAAGCAACCAAGATTGGTAGAGCTATGGGCTGGGGGAGTAAAAGATTGAAGTCTGGCGTTTTCCCTGCCGAGGTGAGTACTAGACCCCAAGTCCCTAAGCAGCATTGACGTCGATCCAATGCTACAGTGGCTTCATCTCTCAGCCTTCTCCTGGGGAGGCATCGCCGATGACGGTGATGCAGAGGGCTTCTCCACGAGTCAGAACTCCGAGAATCTAGTCTTCGGAACATCCGAGACCAACTCCCTTATGACGAGGCAAGTTACGTAAGACCGCCTTTGGAATTTATCGGCTGACATTGAGTACAGATACGAGGCGGCTTGGCAGAGGTTCTTCCTCGCTGAGAACGAACTTGCTAGCACCGATACAAGCATCACGGGTAGGCTGGATATATGCTGCAACGACTATGCCAACCCTATCCTATGGGACGCATCCACCGGCAAGGGGACATTCGGGACCCGGGTCTTGAGATTCCAGCAGCAAGACCTGGATATCATGAAGACTAACGGCTTCAAATCGGACAAATACCTCTCAAAGAAAGGAAAGAACCTGGCGGACAATGACATCAAGGAACAGATGATCATACTTGCCCATGACTTCCCCTTCATTGTGTATTCGATCCAATACGATCTGGAGGCTGATTTTGTCTCGCGAATCTTTGCGTCGGATAAGATGGAGTGTTCTGTGCCTTTCTTTCCTTTCCGTCGGCCTTTGTATCATCGCGCTGAGGCGATTCTGGATGATTTGCTTTTCAAGAAGCTATATCAAAAGGCAAAGGGGGAGTTGAAGGTCACGAAGCCTAAATTAGCTTGAAGTGTCCACTGGACTTCCGGTGTCTCTAGGTCAGAATTTATAGACTGAGTAATTGAATGGTTATGTAACAAAGCCCCCTGATCCGCTGGGCAGAGCTTACTATCTTTTTATCTTATCAAGTTGCGAGTGTTAATGGTGGGAGAAACATCATGATACCGAACTCCGGTGTCGGACCGAGATAGTTGTGCGCCCTTTTCAATGTCATGACAGTAGCTCGCAGCCACCTTGACAAGATAACATAGTAGATAGCTATATACCGGCCGACGGTCCGGCCGAGACCCGGTAGTATGAAATATTATAAAAGAGTCTGTAATCTCTCTGAACAACGAAGAGAATCGCGATAGCACCAGAATCTCAAGCCATCAAAGTGACCTTCACCATGGCATCCAACAACTTCATCCTCACAGCCGAAGCTCACTCCGAAGCCCTACCAAAATTCCATTTCTCAACTCAAGCAGTCCACGCAGATGACTTTGTCAGTCCTCACCGGGCCATTGCCCCGGCTATGCACTCCGCTGTGAACTACCGCTATGCCCGCAACCCCGATGATCTCGTTGAGATGGAAAACGACGATGTACCTCCCCAGCCCTCGCCAATTTCAAATTCCCCTAACGTTTATAGCCAAATGCCCCGTTCGACTCACACGTCTACTCTCGCTACACAGCCCCCAACTTCAACAGACTAGAAATCGTCCTCAAGACCCTCTTCAAAAACCCAGTTGTAACCTACTCCTGCGGCGTCGCTGCTTTTCACTCAATGTTGGTCGCTATTAACCCCAAGAAAATCTTCATTTCTGAGGGCTATCACGGTGTCCACGCTGTTATCGAGCTCATGGGTAAGCTCAACGGTTTGAAGAAACTTTCGCTCGATGATCTAGATCAAGCTGGGCCCGGGGATATGATCCATATCGAAACACCACTTAACCCGACAGGTGAAGCGAGAAATCTGGCGTTCTTCAGTAAGAAGGCTAAAGAGACTGGGGCGTTGCTTACGGTTGATGCTACGCTTGCGCCGCCGCCGCTGCAGGATCCGATTCAGTTTGGTGCAGATTTGGTTATGCATAGTGGGACGAAGTATATCGGTGGACACTCTGACATGCTCTGTGGTATTGTCATTGTTTCTCCGCAGTGTGTCAAATCGGGCTTAGAGAAGACGTTGAGGGATGAAAGGATGGTGCTAGGCAATGTGATGGGAAGCTTGGAAGGTTGGTTGGGTATCCGATCACTACGAACTCTTCACCTACGAGTGATGCGTCAGTCTCAGACTGCCGAAGCTTTAGTATCATGGCTCAGCACCGGCCTATCAGACTCATCCTCTGTTATCGGCCGCATAGTCCACAAGATCTCACACTCATCCATCCAGCAAGACGCCGAGTGGCTGAAGGGACAAATGCCAGGTGGTCACAGCCCCGTATTCAGCCTATGGCTAAAGAAGCCAGAGCATGCGAAGCGGTTACCGAGCAAGCTGTTCATCTTTCAGCATGCGACTAGCTTGGGTGGCGTTGAGAGTTTGTGTGAGTGGCGTGCTATGTCGAGCCATGGTGAGGATCAGAGGATGTTGAGAATTAGCACTGGCGTGGAGGACTTGGGGGATCTGAAGGGGGATTTGACCCAGGCTTTTGAAGCTTTGTTGACAGAGTTTCCATGAATTATGAGATATGACGTTGCGTAAACTTGAAGTTCATGTCCGAGAGTTGTGAAGCCGAGATTCCATGTGCAGACTTTTTTATTTCAGTTGAGAAGATATGAGGTATAGTCCACCATTTCCAGAGATGTAGATATCCTTTCTTTCCTTCGGAAGAAAGAAAATATCAAACTTTAGATCAGTTTGTCAAATACAGTAGGTAAAAGGCGTCCTAGAGATATACCAAACTCATCTAAATCTTTTCGACGCTTAGGGTCGAGGCCTGAGTTTTCTTGCTTCCCTTCTTCCCTCTATTGGATCCCGAACTATGAGCATATTCATGTTCCTCCTTCAAAGACAAGCCAGTAGTTGCAGACGTTTGTGTTACTCATCTCCACGAGGCCAGCAGTAATTATCCATGGGCCACCAACCAACTACACAGTCGAGATTTATAAACCGACCTTAATATACCTTTTCCCAAAATAAGGCTAACTCAAAGAATCTGCTATAGGTTTTCTTTCGATCGCCCGCATGGGTCTTGGTGACGTGACTCCATCATCGCCGACCCTGAAGCAAACCTCTTAACTCCAAGACTCTTCAACCTCACAATCCTCCAGCACCAGCAAGCACAGATCAACTGATCAAGACCGATTAAAACCCGTCGCATCTCGTGTTTCATGGACTGGGCATATCTTGATCCAATCTCCCCCCGAAGCATCCGTTTGGCTGGATCTATCCGGGTCATCCGAACGCGCCACAAGATGGTTCCCACACACCCAGCTGAGTTTATTTGAACTTCAGAATAGTAGATTTCACACTGTATATACTGTTGAAATTAATTTCTTGATCTGCAGCCCAATAGGTCTTTGCAAGTGGGTGTGTCATTACTGCGACTTGACTGCTTGCAGTGATGAGCAGTTGAGGAGTGGCATCTGTGTTGTCGGGGTATTATAATTTCGATATCGGAAGGCTTATGCAAGGTTCCACCGATGGCGTCTGTTGGGCCGATGGAGTGTTGTTGGAGGAACGAGCCAACATTCTTGGTTGTTGTTGTTGCTATTCCGATATCGGGTTAAGTCGGGTTCTTGTATTAAGCGTGACCTAAATGTGAGTTGAGAATTGTGGAACAAGAGTTGAGGGTCAAGTGCAACATTGATGCTAATAGAAAATACGAAAGTTTAGAAATGCAAAACAATCAACATCACAAAGGCAAAGAAAATTGGTAAAGTTGAATCGATATTCAGTCTGTTTCTGATATCTACACATTATGCTCATGTACTAGCTCCTCCCCAGGTCACCATCGTGACCTCCCAGCTTTCAGGTATAATTAAAAAAGAGACAACCTCCTCATCAGTAGCAGCAATTGTTAACGAGATTCATAATCTTAGACGTGGTCTTCATGCTCAGTCTTGGGAACATGCTTGACCTCACCAGCACCCATGGTCTGGGCAAAGGTGGTGTGAGGTCGCCACTTGGCAGAGGTTCGGGGAGTGGTCTCCTCCATCATCTTATCAACCTGCTCGAGAGACAGGCCCTTGGTCTCGGGGACGAGGAAGTAGGTGTAGACGAAGGCGCAGGTGCAGAGACCGCCCCAGATGAAGAAGACGGAAGACTTGAGGTTGCCACGGTTCTCACCGACCATGTAGGGGGTGATGACGGCGATGATGGTGTTCCAGAGCCAGTTGGAGGCGGTGGAGAGACCGACACCACGGGATCGGATGGGGATGGGGAAGATCTCGCCGATGACGATCCAGGCACCAGGGCCCCAGGTGGATGCGAACCAGAAGATGAAGATGGCGATGAAGGCGATCTGAGCGTTGACGGCGCTGATGTTGTTGGCGATCATGCGGTCGGGCTCGTCAGCGGTGGGAGAGGAGTGAGTGTGGTTGAAGCCGACAGTGACACCAATGATGGCGACGAGGAACTGGCAGATAAGCATACCAAAGGCACCGACGAGGAGGATGCTTCGGCGACCGAATCGCTCAACAGTCCAGAAGGAGAGGGGAGTAGAGCAGACGTTGACGAGGGTGAAGACGAGAGAGATGAGGAAGACGTTGTCGATAGCACCAGTGGACTGGAGGAAGGGAGTAGAGTAGTAGAAGATGAAGTTGACACCGGTCCTGGTTATTGTTAGTGGTGATCTTGTTCTGGTGGTGAAAGAGGCAAACTTACCATTGCTGCATCATCTGCATAGAAGTACCGAGGATAGTTCGGCGGAGGTTAGACTTGCCATCCCAGAGGCTGCCCTTGAAGCAGTTGGCCCAGCTGCCGAACCAAGAAGTGGAGGGGATGATCTGGCGCTCGTACTCCTCGTTGGCGACGATCTCGGCGATCTCAGACTGGACGTACTTAGAGTCCTTGGGCTGACCTCGGACTCGGGCAAGGGCGTCGATGGCATCTTCGATGCGGCCACGCTTGACAAAGTATCGGGGAGAGTCAGGGAGGAAGAAGAGACCAACACCGAGGATGACGGCCCAGGGGAACTGGATACCGATGGGGATCTGGTAGGACTTCATGCTGTCGAAGTTCTCGGTTCCGTAGACGATGCAGGCAGCGAGGAGGAGACCGATGGTGATGCAGAATTGGTAACCGGCGACGAGGGCACCGCGAACCTTCTTGGGGCACTGGTAGAGCTGTTAGCATGGTGCTGCGAGGGGCAGGCAGTGTGAAGGGGAATTAGACTCACAATCTCAGACATGTACAGAATGACAATGGCAGACTCGAAGCCGACACCGAGACCGGCAATTAGACGACCGACGACGATGCAAGCAAGAGCATCACCATGACCAGTAATCATCTGAATAACAACACCAATGGCATAGATAAAGCAACCAGCAATGACAGTCCACTTGCGACCAATGCGGTCGGCAAGATCACCAGCGATGAGGGCACCGAAGAAGGTACCGCAGGAGAGGATAGAGACGATGAGGGACTGGTGGCTCTCGCTGAGCTTGTCGGCACCAGCGCCCTCGACCTGGTGGATGAAGTACTTTGAGCCGTTGACACCGTTGATGTAGCCGGAATCGTAGCCGAAGAAGATACCACCGAATGACGCGAAAGCGCACAGCAGGTAGGCCTTCCAGGTGACAGGGGCCTCGATCTGCTCGACATTGTCGGCAGTCTGGAGAGCGACGGAGCCGCGGCGCTCCTCGTTGTGATCTTCAACGCCCATGGTGGTGATTGTGAACCAGGCAGGAGAAGAGGAATGAGGGGGGGTAGAAGGGGGGAGTATTTATCTGTGTGAAGTCAATCACAGTAGGAGAGAGGATGTGAAACAAGTCTTTGTTGTTGAAGTGTTGAGCTGTGATGAGGAGGAGAGAGTCTGTACGATGGAGGGGGGAGCAGGGTCTATTTAATCTCAGGCGGAAACTGAAGAAGAATCGTAGTTCGTGTGTCTTTCTGTTACCAAACAGCTGAGAGAGCGTGTGGTCTACCATACCATGCCATGTCAATGCCAATGCACCTTGACACTGGCTGCAAGTTGCCCAACCCAACTACCCCCATCGCAGCTAATCCAAACAAGGTCAAGGGACTCACTCACAAAGTGGTACAAGGGCAAGGTTACAAGTTGCCTACTCGGGTAACTAAGGTAAACTTGGCAACCATCGGCCGTTCACGAGCATCCAGATTCTTCTGATCCTACACATTCTGGCTCGCGCCAAAAACAGACGCGCAGAGAAATATCGAGTGCCCATGACCTCGGAGCTTTGCGAAGCTCCATAGCCTGTGCTGCTAGGGGCACGCTAAAAATGGTCCCGGGGGCCCATGGGGCACGGTAAATGGGGG
>JAAVUA010000210.1:0-116286 GCA_014898875.1 Fusarium miscanthi
GGCCAGGGGTGGGCAAAGGCATCTGTTAATTGAGGTTCGACTCAGCTCGCGTGAGCGTACCCGCAAGCCAGCCAATGATCTCCTCTTCACCTAACGGAGAGTTACACCGGAGGCTTCCACCATGGTGAGTGAACTGTATACCGCAATTTCTTGGTGTTAGTTTGGTCCCAGCCTTGCGGAGCTTTCAATTTGTTAGCCTCCCTCCTTTACCTGCGTTCTCTTACCTGTGCTATATAGTTGTAATGTTTACAGCTACGGGTCAGAATAGCTAGACCTACGTGTGCGTGTTTCTTGGTTGAGTCAAGAGCATTATGAGAAAACGTGTGAGCTAAGGTGGCTTAATTACATCAGTTACCCCAGAGTACCTGGGGGGATAAGTGCTGGGATGCCCGGGCTTCTAATGCTAGCACATACAGCATCATGATCAGCTCATCTCACGATCAAATCTGGGGCAATCGTGTATCTTGGATGAACTGAAGGGTCCATTCACGATCATGGCAAGCAGATGCCGTTCTGGAATCACCCTGTTCACGATCTGCCTCGTGAGATGTCTGGAGGCCAGAGACGTGATAGGGGTGGTTAATAAGTGCCTACTTACTAGTTGAAACGGGAGCCGCTCTGCTTCTGCGGCTCCGTATGCCAACAGCCAGTTGGCTTGGATCTATTGTCGAAGCCTGTACTCTCTAAGCTAGCGGACGCGATGAGCCAGCACTAATATCAACATCGTGGCTCGGCGCCATCGCCAAGGAGAAGCATTGGCCTGCGATCCACGCGTATTACCTTGTACAGACTTTCTTACCAACTTTCCAAGCGCGCCCTAGTAGGTAGCTGCGACAGAAGTTGAACATCAAGCCTCGTTGGAAGGAACAACGCGGTTTCTTACCAGAAGATGGCAGGAAATGAAACCGGAGGTTACGAGGAGGTGAAGGAAAACTCCATGATCTCAGGGTATGACAATACATCAGGAAGTGATTTAAATAGTTGATCATGCAGCCGCAGTCTGCAGGCCAAAGGCATTAGAAGAGATGAATAGAATATAGTTACGGAAAGTTAAAATAAAGTGATGCCACAAAATGTTCTCCCCATATTCATCGTGGACAAAGAGTCAATGAAATGCCAATTAATCTGGGGTAGAGGTCCCAGACCATAGCAACTGCAACCAATTGGATAAGAAGCGGCCAGCGCCGGGTGGGTGTGAATGCGATGGGCTGTTCTGAACATGTCGGAGTGTTCTAGAGTTTTCTGAGTGGTGCCATTTCTAACCCCAAGTCAAGGGTCACCGTTGGCTGAGCGAAGATTACCAAGAGCTGAGAATATCCCGTGTTCACTTTCGTATGTCCAAGGCTCTTGGTAGAGCCTTATTCTGAAATCTTACACCTTTGAAATACACCGTCTCCCAGTGCTGAGGAAGTCAGGGTCAAAGATTGTATATCCCATGGCATTTGATAAGAGCTAGGGCCGATATGTTAATAGCCACTAAAGAGAGCATAGGCAGGTGGAAACTGGGATCATATATGAAGTCGAGACATAGTCAGAGGCATATATACCTTTGTGAAAGCAGCTTCTTCTTCATCTTTTTTTAACCATGGTACTTGGACCCCTGGCAGTTTCTGCGTTTAGGGACCTTGCGTGAGAATGCATATATCAGACTCAGATTACAGCCGACGCTTCCAGAGCAAAACACATGCAACATGCTGCAACTCAATATTGGATACCACACTGTGAATCGTAGTAAATTTTAGTCTCGAAATTGATATTCCCAGCATTGATCTGTTCCGCCTTTCCGATTCTTCATATTTCCTCTGTTGCATGTCCTTGTGTCCTAGGTACCTTTGGTGGCCATTGGCAACTCTAGCAAAGGCAGAGTCTATTGAATTTTAAGACCTTTGGCTCTCAAGTCTTCTAGTAAGTAAGAAGGAGCAGGCTTGCTAATGAATCGAGCTGAGTCGAGCTGAGTTGTATCGATGTTTCTTCCTTTGTAGGTATCAAAGCACAAGGCCCACGCTTTCTTATACACGCCCACACTAAAACGGATGTCATCACGCACACCCCCAAGCACAGACAGCATCTCTCTCACAAATGGTGCTAAATGGCCCGTTGCGGCTGTATGTACTCCATGTACCTCTCAGCTTGACTCGTTGGGTTAGTAGGTAGCGCACAGCACATGGCAGCACGTCTCAGTACCTCTCAAATGTCTTTTTGGAAGGGTGTGAAGGAGCTTTGGCAGAGTGGTGAGGTGAGCGAGTTGAATCGAATCGAGTCAACATATTTTCCCCAGTGGGAGCCGCTCATGCTCTCGCACTGTAACAGGTAGAGAGCTTCGTTTGGATTTGCTGTGCAGGGAGCATCACATCACCTTACCATCTCGGCATTCGCACCTTTACAGTACCGCAGACTCGATGGCAGCCTCTCCCTCCCCAGCCATGCCCCTGAAAAGTGAAATGGTATCATAAAGTCGTGCACTGTATCCATCGTCATGATCCACGCATGCCCAGGCCCATGGACCGGGACTGGCATCGGTGTTGACATTGGGATCAAGGATGCCAAGAGCACGCCCCCATCCCCAGATTTCTCATGGTACCCTCTCAAGTTCATTGCTGAAGACCAGGTCAATCAAGAACAAGCATGGCACTGGCCTCTCCACTCGTCCCTGGGCCTCCCCCAGGATTTCCACTTCTTTCTCCACACCTCACAGAGTCAACGACCGGGCATGGGCGGGTCCCATTCCCAATCCCTCGTTTTCTACTAAATCTTGCTCTTTCCCACACAGAAGAGTCTGAATCCTCTCATCTTTCCCACTTTCACGTTTACAACTTTACCATTATTTCTCTTGTTATCCCTGTTCTTGTCCCCTGGACTCGTACATATATTTCTATATCAATCCAACTTCATTGTCCCTCTTAAGATACCCAACAGCAAAAGCCCACCTAGGTACTTTGGCTACTTTACATAACCACGTCTTTAAACCCCACCAACCAAGTCACTAAATCACATACGCCTACCTAGTCCCGGTGCTAAAATCACTCGACAAGACCTCGGCTATCACCATTCGACATTTCGGAATTTGACCGTTTCAAGGACACAAGACAAAACTGTATATAAGGATCATTGCAATATACGAGTAACCCTGGCACACACATCACCGACCAGTCTCGTCACTTCGGCAATTTAGCCGCTGGTTCCACCTAGGTCCAATCAACTCAACACGACTCAAACCCTTCACCTACACAGAACAACTACCGCCAAGATGCCCGGAATTCTTCCCATGAAGGTGATCAAAGTGGGCACTAGCTCTCAGAGTCGGATTGCACAGGCGTGCGATCGTTGCAGGAGCAAAAAGATTCGGTGTGATGGAATAAGACCGACATGTTCTCAATGTGCTAACGTCGGCTTTGAATGCCGGACAAGCGACAAGCTCAGCCGCCGCGCATTCCCTCGTGGCTACACCGAATCTTTGGAGGAGCGCGTGCGACAATTAGAAAGCGAAGTCCGAGAACTTAAGGACTTGTTAGATGAGAAGGACGAGAAGATAGATGTGCTCTCGAAAATCCACGGCAACCGACCGAGTCCTTCAATGCTGGCGAACAGCCCGGCTGCACCAGAGTCCCGAAATGAAGCGCTGGCCACAAAAGAAGATACTTTCCGCGTACAAGCTGCTCCTCTATTACTTGGAGTCGAGAATTCTGATTCCTACTTTATGGGCGCGTCTAGCGGCAGAACATTTATTGGTACTTCTCTCCATCCTTTCCTATGAGTCAATGCAACTGACCTCCTCGACAGAGTCTTTCAAGCGCAAAATTCAAGAAACCGGCAAACCTAGCACCGACTTCAACCCAGAGGCTTTCTTACATATCCAAGGCTGCAAGCCCCTTGGTCCCAAATCACCTGAGCAATCTTTCAAGCTTCCTCCTCGTCTCTTCTCTGACCGCTGTGTCAACGTTTACTTCCAAGAGTGGGCGCCTCTATTCCCCATCCTCCACAAGCCCACATTCCTCCATGTTTACGAGGAGTTCGTCGCCGATCCCGAGAAGATTAAAGGCAACCACAAGCTCGCGCAGCTCTACCTCGTATTCAACATCGCGGGTCTGTCATCAGAGAACCCTGATCTCCCCCAGCTTGCTGCATGTGAGCAGCAATGGCAAACCTCTCTGGATGCTATTCTCATGGAGGATACCATGAACACCCTACAGTGCCTGTCTCTCGCTCTCCTTTACTGCACCATGCGTGCCGACTACAAGCGATTACAGCACTACAAGGGCATCGCTGTTGGCCTCTCTCATCGCCTAGGCCTGCACCAGAGTCAGAAGAGATTCTCCTTTGGTGCTCTCACAATTGAGACACGAAAGAAGGTCTTCTGGACCATTTACACCCTCGATTGCTTTTCTGCCGCTACCCTTGGCCTTCCTAAGCTTCTCAAAGAAGAGGATATCCAGACCGAGTATCCATGCGACACTGATGATGAGTATGTTACTGAAAAGGGCTTCCAGCCTACACTTCCTGGTGAGTATACTCGCCTGTCGAGTGCACTAGCCTTGTTCCGTGCGACTCGTATCCTCGCCAAGGTGCTAGAGAAGAACTACCCCGCCTCAAGCTCCTACGAGATTTCGCTTCAACAGATGGCTGCTCTCGAGAGTGAGCTTGATGCTTGGTATGATCAGCTGCCTTCCCATCTGCGGCTAAACTTCGTCCAAGATAAGCCATCCACAGATGTGACTGGTAGCCGCTCACCATTGCTGGCACTGGCCTACTACTACATCCGAACACTTATCTATCGTCCGGCGGTGGGCTCCAGTTTGGGTTCTAAGGCAGCCTCGGCCCTGATGTCAATCGGTGCGTCGAGCAAGCACATGGTCCAGATTGTCCAGCTGCTCGAAGAACGCGGTATGACCTTCTCGTTTTGTTTGAACAAGACGGATCTGCTGGTTGTCTGTGGCATGGCGCTACTCTACCACTCGATTGATCTCAAGCAAGACAGCAAACTCATGCGCGATGACGAACGATTGGTAAATGCTGTGGTTCATATCCTGGACAAGACTGAGAGCTCTGGCTCGCTGGACTTTAAGCGTGTGGCTAGCATGCTGGTCAAAGTCGACGAATCCGCTGTCTCGCCAATGCACACTTCACGTGAGGCGTCGATACCCCCCGCGCCCGTCTCCAGCCGAGGGTCGCCACCAAGAGGCATGGTTACCAAACCCAAGAAAAAGGGCAGCGCAGCCTACCCCTTCGGTCAGCTCCCAGCGGCTGCAGCCAGTGAGAGCAACTTGATTGATCATCAGGAGAGGATGCGTCGCATGACGATGCCCTGCGTTGCCGATCAGCGACCTGGTTTTTACCGTGCTCGTGGTCGTCAATCCTTTGACAATCTTCAGGCCGAGGTTCCCGTGTTCCAGCGAGGACATCGCATGTCGATGTCTCCCAACCCAGATCGCAAGGTTTCCCCCCTGTCCCGTAACCTCGACTTCATGCCCTTTGCCCACTCGTCACAGTCACCGCAACCAACTTCGCCGCAACAGACCCGTGTACACCCTCATTCCGGCCCTACAAACCAGGCCCACCACATGGTAGAGAGCTCTTCGGTGGCTGCCGCCAAGGTGAACGGGGTTTCGACGACTGAGTGGGAGACATTACTTGGATCATTGGATGGTGGGATGAACAACGTATACGATGCTATCTATGGTGGACAGGGACTTGTCAACGAGAGTGCAATTGCTGTTAGCAATTGTGGTGATTGGCCCCCGGACAATTGGGACCTCGGCGGCTTCAGCATTGCCGAGTTTGGAAACAACCCGCAGCCTCCCCAGAGCGTTCTCAGCATGAGTGACGAGAGCCTTAGCTCGGGTGAGGAGGTCGGCCCCTCGGAACTTGGACTGAGCGTGGAGAGCGTTGACTATCGCAACCACATGGTGGCTCAACAGCACAGCCATGAAGGATATATGATGTCCGACCATATGGAGACGTTTCCTATCTTGTAAGGGTGATTGACAGAATGATACCACAGGAGACAATCTCTGGATTTGACAAGGGTCTGACAACGGAGTTAATACTGGGGACATGAATTCTAATGACATGATGAAATGGGAGCCGGGCTGTGAATCAACTGTCACTGAGTGTTTTTCTATTGAGCGATCGATTTTCTAATTGGCTAACTATGATACCTGGGAGGAGAAATCAACCAGACACTTGGGGGTATTTTGGAGTCTCTTGACCCTCCCCAGAGGAAATAGAGACGTGGAATAAGGATGATGGGCAGTTCAAGGGCTGGCCTCGCAATACGGCATGCTAGATCATCTAGTTGTTAGTTCGTATCTTGCAAATGAATAAAAGAACGCAGACCAAAAAAAAAGCCCCCCTGTCGTCCAGCAGTTTAGAAACGTGATACGAGCAGTTACTTGATTCGCATGGGGCCAGTGTGTTTGTTGGTTGGCTTTCGATGGTAACTCATTATTTGGTAAGGGAGCTTTTCTGGCAGCTGTCCAACGCACGTATCTGGCTTTACCGGCTGCCCGGCCTTGCAGAAAACGCAGTACGCAGAAATAAGAATCGACGCCGAGGATTGGACCGGATCTGACATGTTGCCGGTGTCGGAGAAGCCAAAGGACCGGGACAGACCAGGAAGAACATGGGTTCTGAGGAAACCCGTCTTGGCCGCATAAGTCTTGAACCGGATGGGCATTAGATTGGCTACAGCTGGTGTGCCTCGGGAAATGATCCGGGGCATACATCCTATACGGATACTGTCTTGCAGCTTCATCAAGCTCGTGCCAAACAGTGTGACATAGTCTGCCCTGGTCTCAGTCTTCGGCTTTCATCAGACTCAATCTCGACTCCCAGACCTACCTGAATCAGATCATATCAAGCAAGCTTGATGATGGATTCGACAGCGGGCTACGTTGTAGCAGAGCCTAGGTCATTCACCAGTCACTCGAGCCAATTGAAGAAGACAGGCAAGCACATACTAGACTAACTATGTGGTGGGAATGCTGTTCGGGCCAAATTAACTGCAGAGAGTCAAGGTGTGAATCACGTTGGACTGAGGCTGGCGAAGCCAGGTTTGGCCGTGCACAATATATGTATGTATCAAGGGGCCGGGCGGGATGACGTCTCCAGGTGAATCAGCCTGTCACGACTCCCCAATTTGCTATCGTGTTTCTTTCCTATCAGTGGATCCAATCTAATGGAGAGAGTTCTATTGACCATGGCCAACGAAAGCGCATGAGCGCCCTGGTCTCGAGAATCTATGACCTTGAGTTTTCTAAACAAGAAAGCGTGTGTTCGGTTATTTCAGTCATTTCCTTGCCAGGGACCCTACCGCGAGCGAGTGCACAACCGTGTCCCTTCTAAATCTTGTTCAACTTGTCTTAATCGGTTTACACAAACATCGACAATGGAGGCGGAGCGACTGTCTATGGTCAAGAATGACGCCCAACCAGGGCCTGTTCCTCAAGGTCAGACACGCCAACGAGAAGATACCCTAGGCTTCTGCAACACCACTAAATTCACCTCATAGCAGCACCATGGGCCACCGCCAGACTGTCACCACGGGATCCTTCTCGGCGACTCCCGCAAGCAATCGCTCATCGCGGCGCAAAGATTGATTGGCCCGAAAACACCATGGCCGCCTTCCGAGGTGCAGCCAAGGCTGGTGCTCATGCGATAGAAACCGATATTCATATCTCGGCCGATGGTGTTGCTGTGATATCACATGTAAGTGAGAGTTATAGTTTCGCTCTCTCCACCATGGCATGCTAATTATCTTCATCACTACTTGGCTTACTTGACTTGGCCCAGCTTACATTTGAGCAGGACGCATCCCTGAAACGCTGCTTTGGCATCGACGCTCGCATTGGAGAGTGCTCGTGGGAGTATCTCAGCACTGTACGCACAGTAGCCGAGCCTCATGAATCTATGCCGCGGCTCAAAGACCTTCTCCAATGGTTGGTCCAGCCAGAAATGCAAGACATTTGGGTGGTTTTAGATATCAAGGTCCGCTGCATCAGCTCAGGCATGTGTCATAAGACGGAAGCTAATGCAGGCCTCCCAGCTAGATGATGACCCGACAGAACTGATGGCTGCGATTGTGAGGGATCTAGACGGCGTCCAGGCACCTGTGCCATGGGACCAGCGTATTATTTTGGGATGCTGGAATGTAAGCTGCATTGCCTAGGCTGATACCCTTAGCACAGCTTCTGCACTTCCACGCAGGCGCTTTGAATGATATTGCAGCTGACATGATTCAACAGGCATCATTCCTACAGGCTGCGCGTAGTCAACTTCCAACTTATCCATTGGCCCATATCAGCACCTCTCTCTTATATTCACACCACTTTCTGCGTGTACCTAACCTCGGTTTCAACCTCAACCACAAGACTCTCATCGGACCATCAGGATGGCTCTTTTTACGCCAACTTGGACAGACTGACAAGCTTCTCATGACGTGGACAGTCAACGAACCTCGCCACATGGAATGGTGTATCCGTCAGAATCTGTGTCATCCACGGCGCCGCAATGGAAAGATTGAGGAGCCTGCCTTGATAGATGGTGTCATCACTGACAATCCTCGTCTGTACCTCGAAATGTGTGAAAAGTTGGAAGACGAGATGGATGGCAAGCTCACCAGACCAAAGCTAGTTCTGACTGAAAGGATAAGGAAGAAGGCAGAGATGATAGCCGTCGTTATCCTGACAGAAACCTTGATGATGGCCTATCATGTTCTCAGAAGGATGCAGGGCAAGTTCGATTTTCTCAGAAACCGCCAGAGCTTGGATAAATAGTAGACGAGATACGATGGCCTAGGTAATGGTTACTTTGAGTACAGCAACAACACTTGGACAATTTACTGGCTTTGTGGGCCAGCCATCACCATATGCCTACGTATTGACAACGACGCAGGAACCGTTGGATCGATCATCAGAATTATAGTGACCATCTACCAAGGTCTACCTGGTCACAAATCCTTTTGGGCTCAAGTAAACTCTGTGTTGAGATGTAGATGTAATCCGCCCTGCCCTATCTCTTGATTCTAGCCGTAACGCACTGTGTAAAAGACCGAAACAACCAAAACGCTGCTCATGATGCCCCGCCCCTGTCTTTGTGTTCCCCCTCAAATTTCAACGTCAATATCCAGGTCTAGTGACCCAATCACATCGTCATCCATCAGCGGCTTATGTATAGTGGGGATGCCCTTCTCCTTGTGTTTCTCCTCTTGCAGCCTTGCAAGATGCGGTAGTAGTTGAGATTTGGCGCCCGCCTTCGGTGTGCTAGTCCCAGGGGTGTTGGTTCCGCTGCCGTTGGCCGCTGGTTTTTGTTCCACTTTCTCGTTAGCGTCATAAACGAACTTGGCCTTGGTCCTGAGTCGTCTTGACATGTCACCTTGGTAGGTTTCACCACGTTTGAGGGCTGCCTCGATCTCCTTCGACTTCGCTTTCTCCTTCAACTGGGCCTTTCGTACAGCTTCCGCGTTCAAACGCCGGTTCTCTCGGTTGCGCTCGGCCAGTCGATCTTGCTCAGTTTGGGCCTTGGGTACTTCGTTGTGTTTTGAGGAGCCCAGACTCGTCCTGAATGCTAAGCGCTGCG
Source organism: Fusarium miscanthi (assembly GCA_014898875.1). NCBI lineage: Eukaryota > Fungi > Ascomycota > Sordariomycetes > Hypocreales > Nectriaceae > Fusarium > Fusarium miscanthi. Next base: position 9,574 of record JAAVUA010000210.1, read on the forward strand.
AACCAAGGTTGTCAAGTTCCTCCTGTAGCTCTTCAGCCTTATCGTGCTCGCCACGTTGTCTTGCTTCCTCAAGCAAGTGGGCTATGCGCTCTCGCTCGGCAGGGTCAAATCGCCTTTTCAGCTCTTTTATCCGTGAAAGTCGAGCCTTGATTTCCTCCGTGGTCCATGAATGATTAATCAAGCCGTTGATCTCATCAATTTTATCCATAAGGTAAGCCTTGCTTGGGAGTGTCACGCCCTCATTATGGCATGTGACCTTGTACCGATTGAGCTCGTTCTGTTGTCCCAGTTCAGTGTCAATCCAAGAAAGCGGTTTTAGTTCAACATACCTCCGTGAACTTTCCGCTCGAGGCAGCGATGAAAGGGAACTCCTTGATTGCCTTACCATGCGCCGCCTTGACATACTGATCTGTGACAAATGCACCGTTAGGCCCCTGAAGCGCATATGGGCGACTGGTGGTAAAGCCTGTGAAGAATATCAGCCCTACTGCTGTACTGTACTGTACTATTTGTTACAAACCTTGGATGGCTGCCATGCGGTACTGCTCAACGCCACTTTCAGGATGAGGCCCAAGAGCAATACGTATGTAGCACCCAGTGATAGCCTGCTCGAATCCAGGAGTGAAACAGACCTGAGCGAACTCGTTTCGCCCCAATCGAACACGTTCATAATCGCGCAACTCAGCTGGCGGTTGATCGCGATTTTCGTCGGCATCGGGAGTTGGGGAGCGTCCGCGATTGTAGTCATCGTCACTGTCCTCTGCTCCAGAGTTGCGTCTGCGTGGAGAGTAATTATCCTTTCGTCTCTCGAGATCCTCCCGTCGACGTGCTTTCTCTGCCTTCGCTTGGCGCAAAGAATCCATCGCGGTCTCCCTCTTGCTCTCTGTGCGCGGCCGTGATGCCTTTCGATCGCCATCTTCCAGCTCCGCAGTTCCAGCACTGCGCTTCTTTTTCACCTGTTTGCGCTCCTCATTCTCCATGTTGCTTACCATCTGGCGGAGCAAGCGGTTCTGTCGCTGACGTTCTATGTCCGTCATACGTTCAGCAATAAGCTGTTCACGTTCGAGTTCTGGCAAAGCCATGATCTCTGCCTTTTCCTTCTGACTCTTGTATCGACCATCTATTGGGAAGGCCTCATCGTCGTCCTCCGCAGCCGCTGCTCGACCTCGCGATGGTTCGTCGTCGGAGTCAGATTCGTCCATAGGAGCGGACTCAAGAGAGTTTGGCGTTCCTGGCGCAGACCTAAATCATGGTGGGTCAGCATACTGTAAGTGTACCGCAGTGGTCTGGAGAAGCCGCGAACAGCCAGAGGATTAGGGGGCCAGGACAGTGCTCAAACTCCAGATCATCATGCCAGCGATTTAAGAAACAGTACTCACGCCTCGCCCTCCTCCTCCTCAGAGTCATCGTTTCCTCGTCGCGACTTCTTTCCCGCCCCTTTCTTGGAACCACTTCTTTTCGCTGGAGGCGGCGATGGCGATCCGCCCCTGCTTTCGTTGCCAGAAGCGTCATCATCGGAATCCCCACCTGCGAGAGCGAGAAGCTCGTCGTCAACGTCAGACATGGCGACCTTGTGATGAGCCAGTAACGACACAGAACGCAATGCCTATAAAAGACAACAGTTGTATGCCGAGGCGCAACCGCGTTCTACGCGTATTAGGTGAGTCCGGTGGGTATTTGGTGATGGGAAAGGGTCGATGGGAATACGTAATCGTGCGCGCCGGGGGTTGAGCGATGAAAGAGGCGAAAGTGGATGGAAGAGAGGAGGATTGCGCGTAGAGCAGAAGTGCACAATAGCTTCTCCTTCAAGACTTGTTCTGAATTCGTGGTTTCCACCCAACACCTCATTGGCCAAGGTTATGTCATGCTGATGCACGTGTGTGGCTGGTGCGACTTCCGGGGAAGCTTTAGTCCGTCCTCGGTGAGCGGGCTGCTCACCGAGAATATCCACGCCCATCATGCTCATCGTTCGATCTCGGGGTCCGCTATCAATTGATGATTGAGAAGTAGGCCAGGCTCTGTGTAACAATTATGTCTTTATCCAGAACTCTTGCCAGGCCTCTGCGCCCTCTTTTAGTGCGATCAACACCAAGTCTTTACAAGCCATGTGTTCGCACCATCGCCACGGCTCCAGCCTCAGTCTCAACGACTGGGTCTCCCAAGAAACTCAAAGCACTCACCCAGGAGCAACGTGATTTTCTCGACTCAGCTGTAGGACCTCCGAGACGAACTCATTTTATTGGTGACTGATAAGCCGGTAGCTTCGCGTCAATCAAGCTGGTGAACTTGCTGCAGTCCTCATTTATGCTGCCCAGTCACCCATCCTTCTCCGATCAAAACCTCATCTCCGCAAGCTGATGACGCACATGTATGATCAAGAAGACGGTCACTTTAAGACCTTTAATGGCCTCATTCACAAGCATCGCATTCGTCCTACTGCTCTGTACCCTTTGTGGTCTGTTATGGCTACTGGCTTAGGCTGGTCTACTGCTATGCTCGGTTACGAAGCTGCTATGGCTTGTACAGAGGCTGTCGAGACAGAGATTGGTGGCCACTACAACGAACAAATTCGGACATTGTTGGAAATGGTTACGCAGTGGGAAGCCGAGGGCTACGAAGTCGGTGAGGAGTTGTCAGATCTTGTCAAGACACTCAGAGTGATACGAGACGAAGAACTGGAGCATCTCGATCATGCTGTAGAGCATGATGCACAAAAGGCAGAACCCCACTGGCTTCTCACTGGCGTCATCCGCGCAGGCTGCCGAGGTGCTATCTGGGTCAGCGAAAAAGTTTGAAGCCTCAAATCAGATGTATTATAAATGTAATATAGGCCTATGCGAGGCTCCCTGGGCAAACATGTATGGATAAGAACTAGAAAGAAGCATGCGCGTGTGAGAGGATGGACGCGCCTGTCGAATGCTTCCCATAAATAAAGCGCAAATCCACCTGATCAAACTCCTTGCCATGCCTTGCGCAAAGTTGAGAGTCAGAATACACCATCTCGAGGAGAGCAGGATTAAGGGCACATTTAGTTACTTCATTCTGTTAGTATTTTGCCGTCCATTCAAAGAGCTGGACTTACTAAATTGCCAAGGGGGCAACGCCATCGACTTGGTAACCCCAGTTCCCGTTCTGCTCTTCCGTAAGGAGCCAATCATAAGGGAACTGCACGACATTGCCCTGGACCATGTTTAAAAGCTCTTCAGCCTGCCCCCGCGATGGCATGTCATCGATACTAAAGCCGCGTCGGCTATTCTTAGTGGTTGCACGGCGTCTGCGCTTCACTGAGCCAAACTGCCCCGGTGGGGGGGCGTTGGTATCTCTTGAGGATGGTTTCTCGAGCGTCGAAAAAGTAGTGCGCCTCTCTCTGTCCTTGGTACCTGTCTGTGGGTCAAGGTATCTTCCACTGCTGCCTCCATCGAAGGCAGGGAATGGGGTATGTCCAGGCGAGTAAACTGGAGACGATGCCTCTATGTGTTGATGTGCATCAGGACCATTCTCATTCTCCAGCCCAGTGGTGGGTCGTGATGATATAGCCTCACCATCTTTCATGGCTTGTTTTTCATCAGCATCGCGTTGGCTTTCGTCAGGAATGACGATTTTAATTCTATCCTCCTCATGGTGTCCAAGAGGGAGTTTCTCGGTCATTCTTCCGATTGCCTTCTCCCCTTCAGTTCCAACGGCCTTAGCCATCACCTCTGGTCCTGGTGCACTAACACCAGCACCACCCGCAGTAGATCCACGATGTCTCGAGGCTGGAGGAAACTCCGAGTCTTCACCTCTGGATCGGCCACCTTCCATGCTTGCCCGGAACCTCTCGCCGTAGGTCGTGTACTCTCGATATTCTGCCCAAGTGCTCACTTCGGAATCCGGCATGCAGCGGAACACTCGACGATAGAGCTTCGTGTTGTTTTGAGCAGCCCGGTTCCAAATTTCGTCAATAAAGTTGGGGTTGACTGGATCTACCATACAGTCTTTGTCAATGTGTGCTAGATGAATATCTACGGCCATCGGATGAAAGACACCATTAACCGGTTTTCCCGTTTCAGGATCGATATGTAGTGGAGGGCCGCCAATGTCAGTATCATCGCTTATCGGCAAAGACGGTAGCTGTGCAGGACGGGGCAGACCAAGTTGATCTGTGGTGCGACGGTTCAGAGCTGGCACAGGGGGGAGGCCGTCGTTGTGGTTTCCTGGATCCAGATATCGATTATCGGGCTGGGGGCTGTGTGGCCGTGCTTCCTTTGGTGATTGCAGTGTCCCCTTGCCTTCATTGCTTATATTGCTAACAAGGACTTCCCGACCATTGATGATAACAGAATCCCGGCCAGCATCAAGGCCAGATTTCTCGGCAGTCTTCCAATGGTCAGGCCCATAACCGGTCACGTCCAGCTCATGCTTTACCTTATCCTCTGCTTGATTGATGACAGTACTATCCACTTCTGCTCTACTGTCGCTGCTGCTGGTGCTGGTGGTGTCGTCTTCAACCTCAACAGCAGCATCTAGGTCATGGTTAATACTTGGAACACGTGGGTGATCGGGGCGTTTCGGTGAAAGCTTTGAGGAATCGGCAGGACCACCATCGTTATATATATCCTCCATCTCTTTCTCGAAATCTTGACGGTCAAGCTCTGCCTGGCGCTCTTGCTCAAGTATTTCGTCAACATCAAGGCCGAGATGTTCTCGCATCAGTCGGAGTCGTAGTGTGTGAGCAAAACGGCCAACCTGGTACGGTCTTCCAGCCATTGTCGAGTTGATCATGTCGGTATCTCGAACGATTGCAGCACACTCCGAATCGCGACTACCAAGCATTGATCGCTCATTAATGTTAGCGGAGCCGATAAGAGCCACGCGGTCATCAACGATAATTGTCTTGGCATGGATGTAGAGTTGCTCAGTGACAAGGACATCGTTACTCATGATTCCCCACTGACGAAGCGAGTAGAAGGCGATGTAGTCTTCCGGTTCAATGCCAGCGGCTCGAAGCCTGCCAAAGATGGACTGTTCACCTCTACAAATACTAGCGTACTGACACATCAAGATCAGGCGAACACTGGTACCCTCCTGTTCATCGACTGTATTTTGAAATCCAGGCATGAGGGGAATAACAATAACGCAACGCCAGTCTTCATCATTCTCGTGAGCCCGTATGATTCGTTCGACGAGAGCGTCGCCGATACGGTTCACTATTCTGGTGTTGTATGCCTCAGTACTGGTAATGAAAAACTGGTTTTCCATATAGACAAAATGATCTGACTCCTCGATCATTTTGATGTATGCATTCTGAATACTGTGCTCAGTCTGCTCGATACCCAAAGACCAAGTGGTAGCAGATCGAAGAATTTGGACTTCGCAAGTGCCAGTTAGACCCAGCTCCTTCAACTCATCTACGTTAGCATCCGGTGGGGGGAGGAGGAAGGGCAATGGGCGCGTAGGCTTCCGTCCTCGGCGAAGATAATTCCAACGCTGGACGAAGTGGCGCGTCAAGTCTCTTGCAGGCTGGCCCACAACTTGCATGGCAACATCATGCCAAGGCATGCGAGGTACTTTGCTTCGGTCGTACATTTCCTCATACGGCTCGTTGAGCCTGAAGAAGTCCTGCACTCGAGGATTTGAATAGTCCTTTCCGGGGAATAGCTGGCAATGCTCTGCATCCTTAGGTGTCTCAGACATCTCAAATCCAGTTGGTTTGTCGTCGACGATAGGATGCTGAGGACAATCCCATCGTCCAAAACACAAATCAATTCCTCCAACAAAGGCTACATCGTGATCCACGATGCAGATTTTCTCGTGGTGAGCGAAGAAGAACTGGTTCTTCTTAAACTGGTTGGGGGATCGTTGTACGAAGATGTTAGGGTGGAGGTTCAACAACGAAAACTTGGTATACTCGGAATCTATCGGAATGGCAGCTTCGACGTTTCGGTACACTATGACAAAGACTTTAACACCTTCTCTGGCTTTCTTCTGTAGCAGTCTATCCAGTCGCCATTTCTGGCTGATAGCTGCTGGTCTGCGCATGTACAACTCGGGGCTCAGCCACCAATCGTGGATGTAAATGACATCACGGGCCATATTGATAGCTCGAGAAACGTTCCACATATAGTCGCGGCCGTCGACGAGCCATTGGGCAAATACATGGTTTCGTACAGGAGAGAAACTGTCAAATCGCTTGTTCTGATACCAGGGCGTTTGCTTGAGCATCTGGTTGATGGAATCCTCGAACTGCTTCATCACAGATTGGTTGCGGGAGAAGAGGCGGACCTTGCGTTCAGATGAACGAAGAGTCATAGTATGATGTTTGTCAGGGGGTGCCTCTACAGTCAAATCGATCTCAGCCTTCTTCTCAGCGGAGCCAATCGCCTTGACCTTACTTCGCTTCGAGGAAATGCTGAATTTCGAATCGACTAGGTATACATCAAAAATGTTCATGTTTTCGGGTGACTCTACGCAGACGATATAGCTCTGTCGTACGAGGAACCATTTCCGACTGTGTCGAGAGATAACCTTCGCTGGTGTCAAAGCACGGCGAAAGTCTAGACCCTTCGAAGGTTGGATATGAAGGTAACACTCCTTTCCGTGGTAACTACCCTCGGCCGCGAGGCGAACGCCAAGGGCCGAGAGTTCGAGAAAGCGGCAGAGCCGGTTGCTGTCAGCTCTGAACATGAGCCATCTGATCATCTCAGACAAGTACTTTTCAAGAATACGCCGTTGCTTCTCAACATAACGTTGTCTCCGCGTTGCCATGTCCACGGCAGGCATTCCTGGACCCTCTGGGTTGGACATATCCCCGGGATCAGTAATGCCTGTGGATCTGCGCCTCGGGCCCATCCCCAGGAAATTGCGAGACTTCCTTCGTGGGAGGCCACCTGGATTTTCGGGGTCACTGAAAATGCCATCTCCTGCTGCTTCAGTTGCTGTACCTTCGCCTGCCGTCTCTTCTTCTCCACGAATACTCGCTTGGTCTTCTTCATCGCTTTCTTCTCCCTTCTTGCGAGCACCGCGAAGATAAGGGAAGGCCGAGTATGGAAATTTGGGTTGTTTCGGCCGGCCACCCAAGTCCATGCGCCCGGGCATGTACTTTTCGTTGTTGATAGCAAACTTGTAACGCAAATGTAGATTGTAGATATCTCTTAGCGTTCGAGTTACGGTCCAACTCATTCTGCTCGGTCCACTTCCATATTCCAGTTCTATGGTGAATAGCCAGTGTCGATCCTTGTCGTCATCCTCCATGGGGGAGCTATCGGTAATACGAAGCTTGAGTTGCTCAAGAAGAACTGGGATTCTCTTATTCCCGTGTTCATCTCTTTGTATCATGCTAGCAAGCATAAGAACGGCGGGAGCACCAGCCCTTAGTTCGGCCATCAGCTCAGCCGATTTAAAATAGTCAAAACGGTCTTCTTTCTTCTGTCGAAGGAGTTTGAGTGTGTTCTTGACTTGCTTCCACTTCTGAGCACCAAAGGTGGACGCACGTTCAGAAGTGAAGAAGGGGCGTCGAGGTGTCATAGCATCACCATCCGAAACCCCTCCACCACCAAAAACGGTGATTCGGCGGACGTGACCTGCTCGTCGTCCAACAGCTCCAGGGCTTTCGACTTCATCGGTTTCCTCGCCATGGGGTCGCACAGCGGAAGTCATCCAAGAGTTTCCTCTACGGAAAGCCATGCCCAAGCGGTCTCTACCTTCGCCTTCAGAGACACCATAGTCAGGAACATTTGCATCGGGCATACTTGCACGGCGCTTGACCAACTGGTCGAAGCTATCCAACACATCGATGTCGCTCATAAAGCGCCGAGGCGTTCCGGGTGTAGAAGCGTTTGCCTTCTTTGTGCGGCGCATCCTCCTCTTCTGTTTCTTCTTCTTCGACTTGCCATCTCCGGGGCTGCCCTCATCGGCTGTTTCCTCGGCGTCAGCATCGGCGTCAGTGTCCTCCTCTGTCAAAGTGCCAGGGACTCCACGGCTCGGTCGCGTCGGAGAGTTGATGTTCGATTGAATGCCTTGATTCGAAGGTCCAGCCACAGTAGATGACTTTGGTGTCGACACGCCACCATTGTTGGTGAGAGCCTTGAGTTTGGACATCAAGGAGGCACCACGAGATTTGCCTGGGGTTTCTGGCTCTTCCCATGAATTGCCTCGCATGAAGGTTGGAGGCGTATCAACGCCATCTGGACGGGTGAACTGTATGCTCGGCCTCGAAGGCGCCTGACTATTGTCTTGTCCGTCGCCGTCAACAACCAGGCCAAAGTCTCGGTCGCTAATGCCATGGTCCTTGAGCGACTTGGTTGAAGCTGGGGTGGATCTTGGTATGGCCGATGAAGGTGCCTTGCTGTGGCCCAAAGCCAATTCATTTGAGGGTGTCTTTGTTTCTTTGGTCGAACCTGGAGGGTCTGACAAGGCCGTAATCTTGAGGCCGACAGGAGGTAGGAGAGTATCGGAGGTTGGTTTGGAAATAGGGGGGGGAGCAGGTTGGAGATTCGGGTTCTCTGGGGAAACTGAACGAGGACTGACGTCCATGGGCGAAATATCCCCGTCTGGTCGATGTTGCGTCATGGCGAGTTGTCGCTCTCGATTCGAAGGTCTGGTGGTAGTCCTATCCTATACTACCTAATTGGCAAGGACAACTGGCAAGCTGGAAAAGGGTATTATGTGTTCAACTGTTGCAGCCACGTAAAACATGCTGAAAGGAAGAGAAAATAATCAAACTTGAAAATGGCGATCTATATGCGGTCGTTCTTTTGTCAGAAACAAGCACAAAGTGTGTGAAAGTGTGTGGTTCGTAAAGGGGGACCTTCAAGCGTCGCACGCACGTATGTAGGTTGGTTGCGCGGCGAAGGGTGGTGACGAACTAAACAAGCGGTCGAGGAAGATGGATGAGTGGCGGAACAGCCGAGATGATTTAAGCACTATAGTCGAGAAAAGGGTTTCCTGTACAGCGTTATCGTCGCGCTGTCACGAGACTTGTGTTGAATAATAAATATCGGGGTTCAAAGGGAGTTTGGCATCCTTTAATCACAGTATGTAATTATGTACCAAAATTTTGGGACAACCAACCTAACCCTTGTCAAGTCAGTCGCGGATGGACGATCTGTCCAGGCTCTTCTCTGGGTAAGGAGGAATCGAGCTCCACTGAATTTCGAGTCCGCCCAGTTCAGCTTTAAACTAGAAACGGCATAGGCTCTAATTAGAGCACCCTTATTTGCACAAGGCGACGGAACCGACCTGGAGATTCTAGGTAAGGTATCCGTAGATGAGCGGTCATGGATGGGAGCTACCTAAGCTACCTACCAGGCTAAGGTCCTGAAACCAACCCATCCAAACGCCCGCAGCGCCTCCTAACTATCTCGACAAGATCCTCAAATTGGTACCTACGTAATGGCTGGGTTTCAGGGTGAAATGGCGATCAACATTGGATTGGTATATCTACACAACTTTTCTGCAGCTGTAGCTTCAACAGGATTTAACATTACTTGATGGCCTCAGTGTAAATCATTCAATGATGTTTTGATCATGATAGTTCCAACGGCTTGTTCGGGCTTCTGGATGACCCATACTGAACCTGGTAGGTCAGAGTAAATTAAGGTTGAAACTGATCGAATTACCTCTGAAAGTTGACTTAACCTTCTGACCTAAATACCTACCTTAGGTACAAAGATGCGTGTGGAACTAGACTAAGATATTGATAGTACTACTTGTAAATACTAAGCATACTTGATTATCCTAGTGCTTCTACATGAATTACATCCATGTTATTATTCCTCATCCTCTTTAACGAGGTTCATGTCCCACAGTTATTCTTATTGCACAAATCACCGTTATGACGAGAGTTACCCTGCACTGTTACTCGCTATGATATCATCTTAAATTCAAAACTCGATCATTTCGGTTTATCTTATTACCTACCCTTCACCCCTAAGAATAAATTGCTGACATTTCATCAGGCCTGAACTGCAAGCACTTCAACTCAGTCAGAGTTCCGTCAATACGATGGAGGTCACCCTATACAGTACGTTATGCTCCACTTTCCAATCAGCCAATTGTCTACTAGGTAGTAGGCATTTATATAAGACAGCTATTATGTATTTTATAGACACATATGCAAGTAACCTACGGCGAAGCACTGTGCTGTCGAAAAAAAGGTGGCGTGTCTTATAATATTGCTCGTACGTTCTATTTTGTCTTACCTTAGTACGTTCCATAGCTTATACATGTTCCGCAGCTTGCTCATCATCTTTCTTGCCCTGGCTGTTAAACATAAAAGCCTGGATTACATTCATGAAAATATTCCTTGAAGCCTGGTGGGAGGCCTGGCTCGAGTAAGCAGATGGTGCCGTGGTTGGGCTGTTATTGACACAATGGCTTCCTGGAGTCTTGGCACTTGGGTTCCCTTCCCATACAGGACATGAAGGTTTTGCCAGCAGAGGAGGCGTTTTTCCTGTAGTATCACCAGGGATATCGTTGATGATGGTCTGAAATGCTAGGGCTATTCGGAAAATATGTTCTCGACGGGATCATTGCCCCAAGTGTGTTGAGACCTTGAGAAATTACGTCAATTTGGCGATAATGTCCTTGCCGCTGAGAGGAATACTCGAAGGTACACAGAAAAGCAACGCAGAGCTCGTTCAGCGAAACTGTGCTGCCCTTGTATTCGAAAATCAACTCAACAGGCTGAAGGACCGGTCAACGTGGATGGGACTGGTGGGAAGGATAGCGGTACTATCACGACACTCAATCAGAATATAATGAGGCTGACACCGAATTTTACAGCCTTTCCCGGGGTTGTTCTCCAATGAATATGGCCCGGGGAATCGCTGCCCTCAAAAGCTGACCCAAAGATGACCACGCATGGTTCTCCTAAGCCCAAGGCTGATCATGAATTGAGTGTTGTTACGGCCATTGCAACCGCTTCGGAGAATAGTTTTATGCTCCCCTACCACCCTGGCTTCTCTGTAAGTACAGCACGAAGCTATGGTATATCACCAATGCTAACCAACAATAGTACTGATGCCATTCAAGAGGACTCAAATTGCGGCAAACCCCCCCGAAGAGTTTGGAGAGTATATGCAAGGAGCTGATCGACGAAAAGATTATTGAAGCCCGCAGGGGTGAGCGTATAGATAGTATGGACCTCATGGGCTGACTGGAAAGATCCAGCTATAGGACTGATGTCGGTCCTCACCCGCAAGGCAAAGAGCCCAACAAGGGGACACTATCACAGGATGGCATTTGTGGAAACACCTTTATTATGCTAGCTGCCGGACTTGAGACTTCGGCAGGTGTGCTTCAGTTTATATTGTTGGAACTGGCAAACAATCCAGTATCGCAAAGAAGTCTTCGCGGTGCCATTGACGAGATATGTGATGATGGTGATGCACCATTTCTATGAAAACCTGATCAATCCCAAGATGACCAGCATGTTGGATGCTTATATTAAGGAGATTCCGAGAATGACGCCTGCGGTTGTCGAAATTCCTGTAGTAGAAGCGACTTCGAAACAGGCTCAGACCATCACTATCGACGGCAAGAGTCATTTGGCCCAAGCAAGACATTAATATCGTCAGGCCGTATCACGCAATATCATTTAGTTGGCTATATATGATTGGGCGCGTAATGAGCAAATGGATCAAGGGGCACAGCGCGAAGTTATACGCCAAAGCTCAATCGAGCAGCAGAAAGAAAATTTGAGGTGCAACTTCAGTGCTAACACTAAAAATCAGTGATGGACATGTGCCGGTCAGGCTGGTTAATAAGAGAGTATGAGAAAAGTTTGTGCTGGATTTAGAATAACGATAACCAATGGAAGTGTTCCTACGGTGTTTGCATAATACGTGCCAAACTCATGATTGGAGCTGTGGTTCCAAGTTGTGTTGATTGGACTAGGTAACTTTGTTTAAGGTCTAGTCTTGGCATTGGTATAGAGTACCCAGGTACCTACTTACTTATTAGCCAAGCTGTTGGTAAGGGGTCGTGAAGGGATTTATTTACTACTACCTACGTATTTGGATCCGTGAACATTTGTGTTTTTGTGTTGGTTCATCTCTTGACTGTCAGTAGTCGACTGTTATGTTTGATGATTGCAAGACTACAGAATTGGATTGAATGGAAAGCTCCCCACTAGAAGCTCCTTCAAAATCCATGGCTGGCTGAAGAAGAATGAGGTCATTTTTGGCGCGAGAGAGCCCCGGCCTGAGGTAGTGAATCAGCCAGTGGCACCGATATTTCCTAGCTGGAAGTCCCTAGGAGCTCCAAGTTTCCGCCTTTTTATTGGGCGCTTCTGTCACAACATAACCATCCACACCTTTCACTAAAGGGATCTGCGGGGCATGACCATCAGATCGAAGGAGAAGACACGGGAGGGAAAAAAAAACATAAACAAGGGACCGGACCCGCCGCTCATTGTTGACACGGACCCTTCCGTTCTTCACCCATAAGCCATCCCCCATCCAACGTGAAACCCCCCCAAACAACACATGCGAGCTTGTACCTCTGTTCTTCATCACCATCACCAGCTTCATTTGCTCCCTTCTGGCCGTGGCCCAGTGTCCCATTCCGTATACATATTATACTTCTACTTACAACGCTTTGTCAATTGCCAAAATTCGCTTTATGCGCATTCGCTTTCAACCTACCTACCAACATGTCCAACCATAGATACAACTCGTGGCTGAAGACCAAGAAGAAGGGCGAACTCGAGAATCTTGCTGAGTCTGTTGGCCTGTCAGAGTAAGTTCATTTCACCCGATCTACTGATATACGTGCCATTTACGCGCGCATCACTCGTTCTCCAATATTGCCCGCATCGCCTTTCTTTGTTCTTATTTTGCGCCCGAGCATGTCCAAGCGCTTTCGCGACGCGCCCACTCTACCATTATGACCCCTCTATGCGATTAAGGCAACACTCTTTCGCTAACACGAATATGCAGTATCGACGGTTACAAGAAAGACGACCTTGGTGTAGCTCTTGATAACTACCTTACTGAGAACTCGACGCGCTTTCTCGCCAACCCCGAGCTCGCTGGCTACTTCAACAGTCGCTCAAAGGCCCAAGGGTCTCCAATCAAGAGAGAAGTGATCCGCGAAGATGCCTTAAAGGTGGTCCGAAGACGACCCTCCAAGGCCGTGGAAGAAGTGACCCCCGAGTGAGTGACCTCCAATCATCCAAGAGTCCCTGGCGCGTTTTGAGCTTCTTCTGAATTGGGCGCGTCGCGACTGGAAAAACTAAGCTAACAGCATGTTCTCTGAACCTTAGAAGCGACGATGCCTCTTCTCCCCATGCTACATCGACAGCACTCGTCGAGACTCCTGGTCGCACTCTGTCTGAGGTCGCATCGCGCATTGCGCTTCCTGCCACGCCTGCCGATGTTGCTCTCGCTGTTGATCGCTCCACTAGCATTGTGCGCCAGCGCGTCTCGTCACTTTACGAGGAGAGCGGAATCACCGAGGTCAGTCATGCGACTCGCGACACTCTCAGTACCGTCACCAGCATCCTATTCTGTGTCGCGGGTTGGGAGCTGTGGAACGTTCGGCGCGAAATTCTAAGCAATGTTTACGCGTTTACAATTCCCGCTATCAGCACACTGGGCACATCGGACTACCCTGTCTATGTTCCTGATATGTTCCTTCTTTTAACGTCCAGCTTCTGGTCTCCCGCCTTGACTTGGATACTGACCAGCGTCATCATCCCCTCTTTTGCTGGTTACTTCTTCAACCTGAGCGCGACAAGCCCCCCACCTTCGCGCGGACGCCCTCGCCCAAGCCATGCGGACTATGTCGTCGATCCCTTGACTTTCAGCATCGTCAAAGCCTTGGTTTCATTCGTTGTTTACGGCCAAGGCGTTAATTTTGGCGGTCTTTTGAATGATCTGTCGATAATGCGCCTCGAGAACGCCATCTATGGCGGCTACAAGGGTATCCTGACTGGCACTGCTGTCACTGCCGTGGTCAGCATCTACGACGCCGTTCTGAGGAAGTAAGATAGGTGAGCCCAGTGTTGCACAGGGTTCCTGATTCTCAACAACCTATTATACGAATTGGGAGACAGCAGCAGAGACGACGAGCAACCCATATCGCTCGTATACTCAGCGACACTCGCTTGAGTTGCTCAGTCTTGCCGTAACTCGGAAATTTGCATTTGGGCGTCATGGCGTTGGAGGGGTTTTGAGTGTTGAAGGCGTCAGGGGATTTTGATACCTCAAGGATAATTGTGTTCTCTTGGCTTTGCCTTTTAAAGATGGTACTTTTTGCTAGCTCTTCTGGGTTAAGCAAGTCGTTGCGATGCGCCCTTTGCCTGCGGTCTGAAGCGTTCATCAGCCCTTCGTCGTTCAAGGAAGTCGAATGTGATGTGGCAAGGAATTCTCCGGAAGCGCACGAAATGGCGAGCGCGTATTGCCCCATACTAAGTTGACGGCCAGCCTCGACCCGACATTTAGTTCCTTTATATTGATGTTTTGGTGTCATTCTGAGTTGAGATATGGGGACTGGCTATAGTTGGAAGAGGGCGCCTTCAATGGAATGGATGATGGCTTGGCTCATAGTAGGGACTTTCGAATTATGAACAGATAAAATGCCCCGAATGACTCTTCTTTTCCAGCTCCTGCACTCCAAGAAAACGCTGTTCCTTGAGATGAAAAAAGGTATTAGAATGATTCACGTAGACAACATCCCATCCCCCATTCTTGAATAACAAGACCTTGACCACGAATGAACTAGGACAAGAGAGACCCTCCTTTCGCTACTGATACTTACTAGGCGAGTATAGCTTTATTAGTGACATGATGATTCATAAACTCACCTGGCTGAATACTTCCTACAGCCCACCCACTCGGAAGAAAGATATACTAATATTGTTCTATCGAAAACAACCGGACTTAGGAGAAAGATCGATGCTTGTTGTTTATCTACCCCTATTCACCAAACTATCCCAAGAGCCCAATGGATAGTGAGGGTTGTCACACATTAGTCATCCCTATGGCGCCGAAGTAGTTCACGTGTAAAGTTTGGCCCCTGATCTCGAACCTTTTTCCTGCACCTGTAGCGAGTTTATTCATCTTACATTTGCCCGAAGCTGACTAGAGGCGCCCACCAATGAGGTGCCAAAACTCGTTCCCAAAAGCTTTGAGCTATGCGGAAGATGTGTGACTCTATGGCTGAACCGACTGGCAGTTAAAATGGAACAAGTTAAGTTTGCTACGAGTGTTGCCTGTTGACAGCGTTTGGCCTATATTACGAGTATCAACAATCAAACCAAAAGGTTGGTTTCAAACCCAGTTAGAATTTCACACCAAACTGCCACCTCTAATACTAGATCGAATCTATACAAGTCGCACCATGTTCACATTTGTCTTCCCAAAACCCCCCGGTCCAGAACGCCCCGTAGCATGCGCGGAGAACCCTTCCGCGTTTGGTCCTGGATGCCTCGTACCCAGAAACGACATGCCACACTTGTTGAGTGACAAAAGTAAAATAAATAAAAAGAACAGAGAATTAACAGACAGGTTGAAAACAGTAAGTTTTGGGTTTGGAATATGCAGACAACCTCGAACGATTTCCAGCCGAGACGAGAAGGGGACGAATTAGGACAAAGTTCTGGAAACCCTAGGCCGAGAGAATACCCCAAACCTTGGAAGTGAAGAAATAAGTAAGGTATGATAAGGTTCATATAATAAAGTGTCTAGGTAGTTCTAGGACAAGTTCGCTGGGTCCGTAAACGGAATGCAAGCCGGACGAAGGAAGGAACTGGATAAAATGGATGCATAGAAATCGCGTAATCTCCCTCATCGTCATGGTGGTACTAGGAATCGGATGTCTTGCCATTCAGTAGTCGTGGGTATATTTGTACAGATGCTCCTGCAAATGCATATGTGCGTGGTGATGTCTGTCGTGTGCGCTGGTAGAGGGAGGACATGTAGCGTCGCCTTGCTCATGACGGCGACAAGGTTGAAGGGGTACTTGGTTTCGTGTCCCTAGGCTCAAGGCTTCTCTGAAGGATGCTCAAACTTGATGGGATGCACCAGCATACCACGCAGACATAACCGGCCGCTGCTGTTCTCGTTCATCTCTTCTGTCTTGCCACCTCGCTCCCGTCCCTCATTGGCACGACCTCCATGCTTGCCACGGCCATCTAGCTGGGCATAGCCCAACCACCGGCGCCACATCAGACCAGCGAACTCGCTGTTAAAGTACCAACTGGTGCCCTTGTGATTATGCTCGTTGAGTTGGTCAAAAGGACTGCCAGGACCAGATGTCGAGTGATCACGACCAGCGTTGAAGGCTGCGTCAATTTCACTGAAAGGGTACCAGGCTCGGTCAAGGAAGATCGGGTGTGGGGCGTACACTCCCTTCATACCATGATGCAGCGCAACAGTTGGAGGGAACATCTCGGAGAACATGGTATGGTGGTATCGCCAAACCTCTTCATGCATGGACATCAACAGACGACGGCTGAGACGTGACGCAGTAATGATGGCGCATCGTCGCGGAGGAGGAGCCTTGTAACCAGTAGCGTCATCCGAGAAGACCCAGCCAGACTGCTCGGTATCGAACAGTGGATTGAGAGTGATAATATCAGCGTCTTCACCAACACCACACTTGGATCGATCGGGAGCATCGGAGCTGCATGAAGGGGGCATCATCGATTGACCCCACTCATCGTGTCGTAGCTGTTCCTTGCCCTCGAACGATAGCGGGCCGAAGATGGGGGCGCGACCTGAGGCTAGAGTGTCATGCTGGACAGTTTGAGAAAAGTTCTCCCAAGTGCCATGGTAGGGAGGAACGTAGTAGCGAGCACTGCGTTCCCAGAGAAGAGTTCGAGGCTGCTCCTTGGCCCACTTGCCTAGGCGGTCAAAGAATTCGTAGTAGCTGCCCAGATATCGCATATCCATCTCCCAGTTCCAGTAGTGTTCATACTCGGGGTGTTGCATAGCGAAAACTTGGAGAGGGAAGTGGGCGCTACGGTAGATGCCGTGAATATCGGCACCACTAGGGTTCTCGATCGTCTCGCCAAATCGTCCGGGGTACATGAGTCTCATTTGAGGCTCACTCCAGAGCGATACTAGGCCTCGGAACTCAGCAGGGACGTTGTCATTGATGATACGCTGTACAGTCCACTTATCGGACCAGATGGGCTCATCAATATTTCGCACCTGCATCAGGAAGTGAACCTGGTATTCACCACCGGATCGCAAGGAAAGCTCACTGATAAGCGCCCGGAAGTTCAGCACAGCTAGTTCAGTCCACTTGAAGCCGGTGTATGTTCGGACGACGACAGCAATGCGTCCCTTCTTGTTGCTTGTCTCCGAGAGTTCCTGAGTGTCAGGGTTGACCTGCTTGAATCGATGCTTATTGGCTTTGTAGCAGTCTTCCTGTGCATCTGCCCAGTTGACATCGATGTAGTTGATTTTTCCAGTCTCTGCCCAAACATGCTCGTTACCAGAAGCCTCAGTGTCCAAGCCAGTATCCAGACCGCCCTGAGCTCTGCTATAACCCAGGCCGTAAGGTCCATACCGACTGAAACGATCGAAACAAACATCATCTCTGAGTCCGAGAAGCTTGTACGAACCGATAGCGGGATCCGGCATGTGTTGAGGAACGCCATTGTAAGCATACAGATCAGGAGCAGGTACCGACTTCTTGGAATCGAGATAGCAGGTCTTCACATCACTGCCATGGTCGTAAGGAATGTACTTCTGAGGCTTGGGTACATGGTCGTTCATAGTGGGCGAGGGCATCGGAGCCTTATCAGTAATATTGGGATATTCGGGCACAAGGTTGGCTTTGCTGACGATAGTCCGAAGACCGTGGAAGTACCCGTCGAGGCTGAATATATAATTAGTAAAAACGCATCAAGTTAAACTGTTCAACTTACTGAGGAAATCTCAACCAAGGCATTTTCTCAAGTTGCGCAGCAACTTCTTTCTTTTCGTCAGCAGTAACATATTCGCCTTCGGGAACGGTCTCGAGCTTTCCATCACCATCCATATCACCGGTGAGCATTACAACAGTTTCGCCGTGTGTGTTCAAGACGGTAGCGGTCGCAATGGGTTGCTGAGACTTGGTGCCGCTCATCTTTCCAACACTGTAGCCAGAATTTCGGGATTTTACAAAAATCAGGGTAATGAGCACAGCCACGCCAAAAAGCCAGGTCAACACCCTTCGGGCATGACAGGGGCCCAGAAGTGATCGCATACGAAGTCTGGGTTTCTTCGTTTTTTCTGAAATGATGGAATAAGGGAGAAGAGGATCGATCTTCCTGCCCGATGGGCCTCGCGAATTATTGTTGTTGCGGGCGGCCATGGTGACTGAATGGCGCCGCTGCATACTAGGCTGAAGAGTCTGGCACGCTCAGGCCGAGGGGTTGTTGGTTCGCTAGAGTTTGTACGGCGGGTGAGTGCGATGGTAAGATTTACTGGTTGAGACAAGTGATGGCGAAAATTAACGTGTATGCGGAGCGAAAGTCGTAGTGGAGCCGGCCGACATCGAAGGGTTTATTTCAACAGGTTGCAGGTGAAAGTAACGACTGGCAGTCGTCGAGATATCCTGGAAGGTAAGTCGACGAAAGATGTTATCCGATAAAGGGCGGAGGATGAGCAGGCGAAAAGACTACCTTGTCATGAGACGAAGGCAGTGAGATCAAAGGAGGTGAGGCTGAACAGCACAATCGCACGACTCGACGCAAACGTTTGAAGCAACACGGGATCGGTGCTCGTCGAATTTGCGATCAGAAGAAGAGGGCGTCGAGGAGAGTGACGAACAGGCCGAGCGATGGGCAAAGGCGTTAACGAGGGGGAAAAGAAAGGAGGGGGGGAATAAGAGAAAAGAAGTTGACCAAGAAGAGATAGGAGGGAGAAAAAAAAAGCGAAGCCAGACCAGGCCAGGAGAGGAGAGGCGAGAACAGGGGATTATGGACACGGGACAAGGGGTTGCTATCCAGGACCTTGCAAAGGGCGATAGGGGGACGGACGAGGGAGGAAAGCACTCAGGGCAGGTCTCTACCTTAGTGCCTAAGGTACTGCACAGTCCAGCTCGGATGTACCTACGGATGGGGCCCGCTAGGTAGGGGGCTCCGCTAAAGGGACCGGTGGAAGGGGTATGGCTCCCTATGGAACCTCATTTGGGGACCAGGGACAGTCTTCTGTAGGTGACATTCGCCTTCTATCTCCTACATACTGTAGATACATTTTGTACTGTGTTATTTGCACCCATCCTCTTGACTTAAGGCCTCTCTAATTTAGACCTGCATCTGGTGGTGGCTGTCACCTAGGCACTCAAGAACTTCACCTATGTCCCGGACAGCCCGGGACGCACGACTGCACACAGGATGCTTATAGTTGATGTAAAGAGTGCTTATCTAGAGCAGCGCTCGACGGATCACAATTAGGTGTTTCTCAGTGGCTGTGTTGAGCTAAGGAGGCAGAGACTCGGGGCTCAAAAGAAAGAGGAAGGAAATAGCCCACTGATATCAGAGACCCTAGAAAATTTCGGGATGTGCAAACGGGACGCTGCACAGTGAATGGCGGACAGTACATGTAAGGTGTCTTCATCTTCAGTTTCGAGACCAAGCCTGCAGGGAAGCTTGTACTTCCAAAAAAGCCAAGTCTCACTACTGACAAGGGGCCCAGGGAACTTGGCTCAACGTCAGGCATTTGGAGAACATCGAAGAATTTGGACTGGAACAAGGGCCCATTCAAGCTTTAGAGACTGGATACCAAAAGCTCCAGAAACGGAAATAAGTGGTTCACAGGCACCTTCTTCAGCTCGCTTTCAGCACCGAAAGGTAAGTAGATTTTGCCAAATCAACACCTTGACAGGGCCTTTTTCCCTGACGCTCTATCAGACGGTGTTGCCGGGGGTGGGGACAGATATCCAATGAGAAACACTATATCCTTCAAATATCCAACCAACGATTGAAATCAAACGCCTTCGGGGCATATCTGAGACTCAATTGGCTGAGCAATTTGGATTTTGGTAAGTCTCCGCTGATCTGACATACAGTACTATCGATGGCTTTGGGGATCAATCGCTCAATCAATCCGTTGTAGCTCCACGTTGTAAACAATCAACAGGGCCGTTGCTGTTGTGGACATGACAATCTCATCGCCGCTTCTACTGCTGCCGCCATCGCTACCGCTGTCCTGGAGACGGGATTCTGATGCTTCACTAGCCGTTCCGTATTCTCTACCGACGAGACGAGGTTTGTCAAGGACAATCAATGGCAATCGCTTCCAGCTAAGCCTTGAGTCCTTGACCCAAGCCTTGCATCCCCTGTCATTGCGCCATATCCCAGCAACGTTCTGTCGCTTCTATCCCAATCAGAAAGATTAGAACGCGCACCGGGGGCCCCAAGGAGCATGGACCCGTGGGTCTCCGAGCGAGGGCCAGTCCGCCCCTATTGTTAGAGAAGGGAGAGGCTCTCGTGGCTGATTATGGCGCACTTCGTCAATCATGAACCTTTGGACTCAAACATTGCCATGCATGCCTCTGGTGGTGGTTGCGCGTCCTGCAACTCCTGATCGGCGTCTGATTCGAGACCATGGACTCAGCCGCCTGTCAATCACGACAAACCCATCGCCAGTGCGGCTCTTTCTTTCTTTGTATTGTATGGTTGAAGAGGCATCAAGCATGGAACCCGGAACTGTCCCTATCGCGCCGCGATGTTAGCAGTGTGTATGTATGCTGAGATCTCCATCTAGCGACCAGCCTGGAAGTCAATGGGCTCAAGGCATGTCTCACTGGCAAATGAGTGCCGAGAGTGACCCTCCTCTTTTATGCTTGTTGGCATCTCATTTCGACCCTTTCCGAAAAGTCGTCACTTAAATTCTGCGGTAGTAAATTAGCTCTAATTCGACAACAAGCCGTTAAAACAAATCTTATCTTGCGTGATAAATCGATGTCGGTTTAGAATCTTTTACCGAACAGTCAGGCTCAAGACATGAGTCGGTGAATCTTAGCTACCTACGGATAGTACCTCTCCCAGCCACGCCACTTCCGTCTAGTCGAAGGACAGGGACACACGGTGGGCGAGGGTCCTCCCGCCACGCGTCCTTAGGGTCTACTCCAATTATTTCTTTTCACAGACTGTGGGCATTCATAACGGAGAATTGTAACAAGTAGAAGAACTGTTGGAGATTGATGCACACTGCTTCACATCATTCTGTAACGTTGGTTGCGACGCCTTGTATGCCGATCCGATTCAAGACAATGTTAACGTCAACAACAATCTGAGAATAGCAACCTGACCCCCACTAACTACCTATCAGCTTTTTTTTTAGGGTCAACCGGCGTATGTACCAATGTGATTTTACAGAATCTCGCGATTAGCCATTCAGTCTATCGCAGTCTCATAAACTGCATATCTAGTTAATTAGACTCAAGTAGAGCAGCGGCGAGCTTACCCATTGTCAACTAATCTGCTCTGCGATTCAGCGGAGGCGAGGATCCACGACCGTTGAAGCTTGAACTGCTTTCTTGGCCAAGCTTTTAGCCATGGTTGCATCGCGAGAAGTCGCCAACGCCACAGGTGGCACCTCTCAATGAAGTTAAGCAACAGGGGGCTGGCGAGGAAAGTTGACAATAATAAACCACACATGTTATCTCAGATGGACCAAGGTTGGCACCAAGAGAGTGTCATGGGCTGCTCACTTGCTGACACGAAGTCACAAACTGGGCGTTTTAGTGCGTGCAAGGGGCGAGCGAACCAGTTCTGTAGATGCATGCATCGCCTTGCCTGTCAGGTTCTGTCTGGTTACAAGACGTTGCAAATCGCTGACTTGTTAATTAGCCCACCGTTCACTGCGATGTATTCTTTTGTCTGTCATCATTATGTGTACATACACACTGTGGGTATGAACAGAACCATCGGAAACACCCGCGACTCAGCATGTTCTATTGTTGGAGATGCACTACGCTACGTGGTAATTATCACTGTGGTATAGGCTCCACGACGGAGACCCTTCACTCAACATCCCCACTCTCGTGTTTCGTCCGTGTAACGTCTTGCTGACGATTATGCTGCCACTGGGGACTGTATACCACTGACCATGGTGTGGGGGGTTCCCGAGTCTACTTGAGGTTTTGCCGATGTCGCTGCAAAAGTATAACGTATTATCGTATCCACTGTGTTTCTTTATTAGTATAGTTGAATATGCTTGATATTTGAGATCCGATGCCTTCGTATTCTTAAGCGAGTGTTTGACTTGCCTCAAAAGAGGATCCGCCATTTTCTGATCAACATATTCCTTGGCAGTTAGCAAGTTTATCGTTACTTGAGGATGATTGCCTGGGTCGTGGTCATTTCCTAAAAGTCCCCAATCCCAATTGATACTAGAGGCAGTCGTTGCAGAGAATCCAATCTCCAAAACTGTGCAAGGTCATTTCAAATGCGGCGGGTCTCGCGGTAAGGCCAAGTTGGAAAGGCTGGTGTTGACCAGTCACCACGCGGGAATTGACCAGCCCTGCATCATCATCATCTTATTTTGGCGTCTCGAGCTAGGAACTTCTCATCTCAACCACTTAACTCAACTGGGGTTGAGATTGACTTGCGGGCCGGAATCCCTCAAAAATCTCACCCAACAGAGACCAACACTAGTGTAGCTCATCATGCTGCGTTGCGTTGCACGCAGGAACTCGACATGAACAGAGAAGGTATTCTTGCAATTTGCGAGGTGTTCGTTCATGTATCGCCCCCCCGACCCTATTGTATCATCGTATCGTATAGGCTAATAGGCCAAGACGTTGAGGCCAAGGTAGTACTGTGTAACCTCGAGTTCAAAGAAAACAACAAGCACATAAACCTAACACTAAAAGCCTAATGTTAAAGTTGCGTTATCTTTCAGCTACACTCCATCTGTACATTTCCATTCACTGCACCCTTCTCAGTCTGAGGATGCCACAAAACAACATGGCTTGCGTCGATACAGTTATCGGTTGGTTACATCTGTCAGCAAATGCTTAGCAGTTAGTGGTAAGGCCCTGTAGTGTAACAGTGGCAACGGGGAGGAAAATATTGTGAGGCTGGCTTATTATTAGCTCCCAGGTTCTTCGGTCTCCCATCTGACTAAGGCTGGGGTGAACGACTGTCCTTGGCATTTCTCCCATGATTGATATCTTACCTAATAAAATACTGCATCTATGGCATGAAACCAATGATTGATGAGTGCAACAATGTTTATCATCTTTTATTTTCTACTAGTCCGTCTAAAATGACAGCACTACAGAGTAGTTTGTAGGAAAACAAGGGCTCCCGGAAATGCCAAATAAGAATCTCACCACTTCACTTCTATGCCCTTATTAGATTCTCAATTCTACTCCAAATGCTAGCCGATCAATTTCGTTGTCCTCAGTACATTGCGCCTGTTTCTGACCAATGATGTCTCCGCAAGTTGTCCCTATCTCGTCCCATTCCTTTGCAAGAATCAGGTCTCACGGTCCATGTTTCGGCTCTGCTGTTCTGGACCACTCTTGTCGAATGCAAGGCTTGGTCTCAATAATTGAACGCTTTTGTATCGATCTGTGTCCATATCATGACCAGCTCTGGCCTCGTTCTCATCTTCCTTAGGGCCCTCCAGCCTTGCTTGAGTTCTCTCCCGCCAGCCCTTCCCCCATCGAATTGCAGCCATGGTCGCCAGAGCTGAGCCTATCAAGTACGCTGCTGAGATGGTCGAAAACCATCCAATGCCGACTGCTTCGACTGCTGGCAGAACCACAGCTGAAGCGATGCATCCAACCAGATATCTCGCAAAAAAGCTGGTTGCAGCCACCTCTGCCCCATGACCAGGCATGACATCGAGGCAATAAGTGTTGTACGAGGGAAAGCAAAACAATTGCGCCACGCCCTGTACGAACATGGCAATGACAGGCACCGGAATACCTCCAACCTCCCTGCCGACAGTCCAGCCATATACCAACATGCTTCCCGGCATAATTGCGCCCATGAAAGGCAGGGTGGATCGAAGTCGATCTTCCGGTATACGGACACCTCCACGCTTCTTAATCCATCGCTTGGCCATCATGTCCGCCCAGTGTCCCCCTCCGAAAGTCCCTACCAGGTAACTGAAGCCGGGCGCTAGGTAGAACAGACCCGACAGCAACGGCGAGTCGAGCTTGAAGCGGGGATTCAAAACATAACGGACCGGTGTTAGGAGGCTGTACATGTTCCAGGTTAAGGATGCACTACCACAAGCCACCAATGCAATATTGAAGAATCGAAATAGGCGCAAGACTCGCATTGGACTGATCATGCCGAGAACCTTCAGTGTCCTTTCCTTGCCCGAGAGGCTTTTCAGATCGTTGATCTTGAGGTCATGAGCTGTTTCGCATACAACAAAGTACACGCCGAGTACCCCAATAGCAGCCAGTCCTGTCTGAAGCCAAAAGATACTCCTCCAGTACGAATATGTTACAATAATACCACCAAAAAACGGTCCAAATGTAGGACCAACAAGTGTGCCGGTCAGAAACCATCCCATTGCTGCACCGCGCTCTACTGGACGGTAGATGTCACTATCTCTTATCAGCATCAATAATTCTCAGAGCACTCGCTGCTATTGAAGCTCCGTGAAGGTGGAGCTGGCCGTTTGAATAAACAACCAGACTCCAGAGGTTGGTTGCTCAGAGTATGGATACTGAGCAAGTCTGGTCAGCGTTCCGGTCACCAATAAGATGGTTCACTGTCTTACCTTTGACTGGGGTCCTTTCAAGGACATGAGTCACTTTAGAAGTAGAAGAATGGAAAACATGGCAACTTACCCAATGCATGCTGGGCCGATGAGAATGAAAGCTGTTCCCCCAAACGCCGAAGCCGCCCGAAAGACAATAAACGAGGTGAGGTCAGGGGCCAACGCAGTGGCTAAGCTGAGTGAGAAGAAAATAGTTGAAGAGGATAAGGCTGCCTGCGGGGATATCAGTGTTTCTTCCTGCTGTTACGGGCACTCCGTCAAAAGTCGGGGAATGAAGTAACCTCCCGTTTCCAACCAAAGCACCGACTGACGCTTACCACAAGCACTTACACTCCGCCGTCCATAAACCTGGCTCATGGGTCCCCAGAATAAAGGTGATAGCGCTATAACAATTATATAAGCTGCATTGCTAAGGTTTATAATGCTTCCCGTGCTGTTGAGAGTCTTCGCAACCTCTGGTGTCGCTGCTAATACTGAAGTGCTCGATATTGGCGATAGGAACGCCCCAAATGACAGGACAGTCACGATAGCAACTTTTCGTCTTGAGAAAACTTTGTCAAAGATCTCATCACCTGCCTCCCCGTAAGGCACATTGCCTTCTGACGCAGTGATAGCGGCAGCCGGTTCAAAAGCATCGTGGCCAGATATGTGTGATGCTGTGCGGTTCATAGCCTCTTGGGCTGGAACTCGGACTGCAGTCTGTGGAGGAGATTCCCCCTCGCTCAGGGCAGATGATGATATCTCATCCTGTGAATCATCTAATGTCTTCAGCATGGTAATCGATGGGCTCTAAAAGTTGATTTGGGTTTCCGGGAAGAATGTGGATTTATATTCCCGCTTTAACCGAAAATGATGTGACAACAAAATATTTCCTAGAAGTATAGGAATTCGGAGTAATAAAGCAAACGGGACGAAAATATCAGCAGCTACAACGCATATTAACACCTGGGAGCTCCACACACGGAATCTGCAGACTTCATCCATAAGTGCCCTCGATTATCACATCCTAGCAAAAGCAGTACCAAACATGGGATCATCCCCTCTCCACTTCTTCGTCACACCCGAACCTCAAGTGATCAATCATCATCGATGCACAAATAGTTCCTGGTGTGTGTAATATCGACATCGCATCTATCCCCGATCAGCGCCATCACCGGTGAATGACATCCATGACCAAGCGGACGAAACGCGTCCCTTCAAGTCCCCAGGACTGGAGACGTTTGTGAGTGACTCTTAAAGACTTCGGAGTGCATTCCGGCACAATTTCTTACGTTGAATTTTGGGTTGTTTTGGGAATAAACCGGACATCGGCGCTTGTCTTCGGGTGCGGTCTGCCGGGTCGCAATTGTGCTTCCGACACGGTCATAATGAATCCACTTTTTGTTCGGGGGTACCGTTCAGGCATTCCGGTATGACAAGCCTGTGAACATTTCGAACATAGGTAGGGTAGATACAAAGTTCTGGCCAATGGGTTTGGCGGGTCAAATTTTTGTTTAATCTTGTTTCTTATTAAAGTATCTGCAAACAAACACCAAGTTGTAATACAAGTGCTGTCATAGAATCAGATGCTAGAACGCCAACTCCTCCCAATGCCTGTGTATATGCTTGTCCAGTAGTCTCAGCGAAAAGCTACGCCTCCCCAGGGTATTCTCATATCTAAACATGTGTCCCACAGTTCCTACGTCATTCTTCCTAGGCCAACAACTTTTGTACACGATTCTGTAGTACTCTGTCGACGGGTTGGCTGCTACGCTGCACAACCACATTTTCTCTGCCTCCGATTGTAACGACTCGAAGCCACTCCGGGGCAACCTCGCTGGCAATCAAACGCACGCAAGCTGCGCCCTCCTCCTTGGATACCGGAACCCGGAGAGAGTCTTTGAGCTTCTCGAGTATAACAGCCATCGTAAATGCCTGTCGTGGTAGGGACATTGGGTTGGATAGGCTCAGCATTGAAATGGTTGCGGCAACATCGCCCACGCGGTTGAGAGCCGCACGTCGCTGGAGCTCGGGTCCAGAAGGGGGGAGTGGCTCGTTGGCTTTAGCTAATTGTTTTAATCGTAACCGATCAAGAAGGCTCATCTTTGTGCCATCTGGGTTGAGGAGGGGGTTGTTAGATGCGGCGTTCTGTTTCGCTGCCTTCTCGTGCTGCTTCGTCACAATGCCACTCTTAAGCTCTGACAGCGCACGCTGTCCTTTGTTGAGAATTGGATTCGCTGTTGTTCTGTTGTCCATATCCTTTATATCCACTTGGGGAAGCTCGTTCAGTGAGAGGCTATCCAACGGAAGGTCAATGTCCATTTCATCAGCGGAGCGTTCGGTGCCTAATGCTCTCAGATTGATCTCAAATTGCTTCACCAAACGCTCTTCGTGGATTGGTGCCATGCCGATAGAAGAGCGCTCAACACAAATCTTTCCCCGGCCATAGTCGGCAATCATAAATGGTGAATGAGTGTTGGTTTTTGTCGAGGTTTGTATAGCGATGCATCGTCGGACATCCTCGATAGTGACCTGGCGTTTACCCCACGACTGAGAAATGTGTGGCGCAAGTGTGCGGATGTCGATAGGTGAATTGTTGCCGTTATGAGCAAATTGGATCATGATTGTCTTGACAAACGACCGGTGTATGTCAACGAGCTCAGCAAGATGGGGAGGAAGTGCATCCTTGTCGACCGTGTGCTTGCGCAGCGTTTTGAATACATTGTCGAGTTTGGTTTGCACTGTCTTTCCTTGCCTCTTGCTCTCAGAAAGAGGTGTGGTCCCTATGGGCTTGTGGGCAGTTCTTGCCCTTGAAGGGGTTGTCTTTGCAGTTCGTTTGCCTTTTGCAAATGGTGGAATCTTCTCGACTAGGTTTGCAACTAGTTCCTGGTTTCTTGGTCTGGGCTTTATGGGTGCAGCAAGTTCATCATCACTACTGGGTGCGAACGAGGCAGTCCGAGCCTTGGTTCTCGGGTGGATATCTTCTCCGTCTGTGGCCGCTTTCCGTTTCCTAGTGATTACCGAAGATGCAGGTTGGCCGACAATTTCCTTGGCAGTATCGTTTGAGGTACAAGTTTTCGAGACACGGGTAAAGTTGGTAATGGATTGGCTAGCAGAAGGTGTAGCTTGGTTGCGCCTGGCCGGTCGAGGCATCCTCGAGTTTCTGTGAGAGTTGAAACACGTGAGGAAGTGATCTTAAGGGAAGGAATAGATGAGGAAATCGAAATATTAAGTGATCTTTGTAAGAAAGGAAGTCGTGGTCATCAAGTGAGAAGACCTAATGACGGAAGTTGCAGTGAAGAAAATTGCAAGATTGGGAAAGTAAAGGTGATGTCTTGGAAAGTGGAAGTCATATCCGCAAAAAGATGGAATATGCTCCGTCGTCAAGGGGAACGCGAAGACCGAGACGCGTTCTGGCGTGCTCACCGCGTTCCACACGCGTAAAGCTGTCCCAAGTTAAGTGGTGCACGGACCTTTCTAAATCTTGGTGAGCAGCCATAAAGACAGATGCTTGCTAGTAGAGGTCCAGTATGTAATATTGACCTACTTTACTCAATACCTTTCTTATACTAACCTACTAACCTACTAACCTAAGGTACTAAATTAGGCAGGTAAGCTACCTTAGTACCTTAGGTATTTGTCTTTGTAGGTAAGTACTAAGGTAAGTACCTATTAAGTCCTCCTCTGTATGTCTCTACCTATGGCTCGAAGGACGGCCTAAGTGTTATAGTCTGTCTGTACTTAGTACTCCTAATACAAGGGCAAACTGAACGTCTTTATTAACCTAGCCGTGCACTCCGGACACTGGCTCGGGTACTACTAGTAAAGCTGTTGCTTTACAAGACTAGGTAGGTTAAGTCCTTTTTTTATGTAGTGGCCTGATGGACAAGCACACGTATTATATGTCTAGAATATTTGGGGTACTCCGGAGCCTACCGGAGGGCAACCCATCCTTATCTGTATAAGATGGTGGTCCAGCAGGTCAATCAGGTTTATTTGTTTCTCAGCACGCTAGTATTGGATATCATGATATCGCTCGGGTACACATGATTGCATTTCTATCTCTCGAAGCATTGTGTTCATAATAGTACAACAGCAGCAGTAATCGTTAGTTCTCCAACTTCATTAACAATATATTCCAAAGGAACCAAGTGAGAGCTATACATGATTTGATCTTCCAAAAGAGACATGAAGGACGGCACCTAGCTATAAAGCTTTTTGCTTGCTCCTTGGATCAAATCAATGTGCCGTTATCCAAAATCCACAGCCTTCATGACGGTTTGCATAAAAAATAACACTTCTTACTCCAATTACTCGATTTGCACCAAGACTCCGGAGCGCACTAATATGATATCGCGATAACGCCAGCAGAGCAAATAGCAGAGCAATAAAACGTTCTCCGAGGGGGAAAAGGAATTGTTTCCTGCCCCATTTCCAAGTATGTACGGGGTACATGGGCAGCGAAGCTTCGCCAGAGCCATATAAGTTCCCCAGCTAGAAGACTTGCAGCTCAACGGCGGCCAGACGTGGTCCAATGTTCAGGCCTAAAGCTAACAGGACTGGGCGGGGGAGGAGCAGGTACGGTATAGTCATCCTCTTGGATATGATGGACTGGCGTTGAGGGGCGGTTCGTTTTGGTGGAAAGAGTAGCAGTGATACTGGTGTAGAGAAGGTCTTGCGAAGTGACGACTCTCATGTTGCGAGGCGCAGCTTGGATTGAAGAGGAGTGTTGACCAGGCATCTTTCTTTTTCACTTCAGAAGACAACAAACAGTGTCGGGTTTCTGGGTGAAAGCGCTGTTAGGAGAAGATCCATTGACGTGGGTGAAGTTGAGTTATAAGTCAAGAGATACAGTACATACCAGAATAGAAACAAAGCGGCTTGCGTAAACTATGGATATGTGATGGAGCTAGCCCCAGTGTGGCTGTGATACACGTTAGGTCCGAATATCGTACCCTTAGGCTCCAGCGTACACTGATAGCAAGGTTTCTTCTTCTTCCTTCTTCAAATTTTCTGCGCTGACCTGAGGTTTTGGGGCCGCCACAGAATGGGTATCTCAGCTGCCGGGATATCAGGCAATGGTTGCTGTTGTTAGGGTAAGGCCAGGGCTTTCAAGGTCCAAGTGAAAACAACCGAAAGATCTCGCGGGTATGCAAAAGCGGCCACGGTCAAAAACGAAGCAATGAAAGATTAGTATAAGCTTTTTTTCCAGATAGGTAGGGAGGTTAAGGTAGGTAAGATATAGGAATAGAACAATCCGGGGAAGAGGACGGACGGCCAGCTTATAAAGGGGAGGGTATCGCGAGGGAAGGGGAAAAACGATAGGGATGAGATGAGATAAGTGAGGTACCGTATTATCGACGCAGCTGGGGTACCTCATCTCACAACCCAGCCTGGGCCTGATTTGAATAAATACCAACCCAGGTCCCAAACAAAGCCGGGGCGGACAAGGGCGTCACTGTCATTGCACGATACTCCGTACCAACGCCGCCAATACGTTACCAGCGAACGGCATTGACAGGGCGAGCGAGTCGGCCTGTGAGACGACGACATAACAAGCCAACAACTTAACAAGGGCAGAAGCGACAAAACCTGGGGAACAGCCAACAGGACAGGTGCCATGTCTTGGCTTTGGTGCTAGGGAAGCAGGTACATGTTTCTACCTGACCAGGTATCCATGCACGGCGACACGGAGAAGGGACACACACCATGTATAACATCCCTGACCTGGACACGCTCCAACGATTACCTTACCTCACCCCGAAACTCCCGCGGCCCATTTCGATCAAGTCTTGCATTGGTTTGGCGTTTGTCAGTGACGGACAAAGTCACCTACGCACCCATCTATATAGGTTCGTAGGATGAGACCACTTCTGCCCATCGGAGATATTGGTGTGTATCGTTGAAACTGCCTTGGCATGACAAGCACCACGGCGAGATTGCGCAGACCATGCACGGTCTCTCCCGTTCCTCAAGAGCCACATCATCGAAGGAGGAAGGCATAGATACAAATACTAACTAGGTAGCAACCCAGTTAAGTTCACCTAGTAGAAAAGAAAAGAAAAGAAAGAAAGGTATTGGAGATGTGACTCTGATTTTGCTGGTTTACAGCCAATCACTGCCTCGCCCGTGACTGCCCTGCATCATGCCGATATCATTGGAAGGTCTTCAACCACGGAAGAAGTGTCTTGTTACCAGGATCATCCCGAACAAAGGTATCCCAGTTCTGTAATGATGCCGACTGGCACAGAAAGAAAACAGCAAATACGCCTAAAAAGGGTAACGACAAGACGGAAGGCCAACGTGCAAAGAACATCAAAGATCGTCATCATCAGTGGATGAACGAGGCCTCGGCCTGTATCTCAAAACCTGCACAGAAGGAGAAGACAAGTATCAGATACGTTCATAATCCCACGACTAATTACGAACCGATCATCGCCAGCACCAGCTTTCTGAACCACAAACAGCGAAACGTCAGTGAGAGAAATGCATGTCAAGCATTTCTCATTCAGATACAATTCTAAATCGATTGTGGGGGGCCATAGTTAGGCCTGCTCCCGAACAGACAGGCAGCCCTGGCGGCTTCTTAGGCAATTCAATATCTTCTAGAAGGCCAGCCACTCGCCCAAAGCAAAGGGGTGGTTAAGCGAGAATTTATTGCTAACACCGTGCTGTTTTGTCCCTGGTAGTTATTTGTGATTCTTCGTATCCAGCATTGACAGCAGACCAATCTTGGTCTCCATGCCATGGATGGACCACGACCAAAATGTTCCCTTGAAGGGCAATCCGTAATCGCAAACTGGTGGATGTTCAAGTCAATGGTCCGGAATATGCCCAGTCAAGCTGCGCGGATAAGAACTAATCCATTTAATCATATCCCTGGCAGTGTAATCAAGACACACCCAGCCACGTCCAATATGCTCAATGAACTGGTGTTGCCTAGGCGTGACGATACGTGCCACAGCCTGGGTTGCCTGCAATCACAGCACTTGAGTGTCTCTGACATAGCAATGGATGTCTCATGACATGACGGGCACTGAGGAATGACTGTGCAACAAACAACGCGGTAATTAACCTGCCAACCCAGGGAGATAGCCACACTTGGAGTCAAAAGGGGTCAGAGGAATCATGGTTATTTTGACCAATCAGCCACGTGGAAGCTATTTACTGAGTCCAGTGTAAGTAGGTGGCTGAAAGACGCATACATATGCATATGCGCTCAATACAACGTCAGGCTGCTTACGCGTAGCGAATTTGTTGAGGGAGACGAGGCGATATTTGGTGTCTGTTGCTCCGGCCTATCATTCCGAAAGCCGGTATAGCAAGCAATAGACTTTACCCAAGATAACCACGGAAGGCTCGGCGGATCACCAAGCATACCATAATACTTAAGAGTAAGAGGTTCAAGGCTTGGGTAATGGACATAGTCGTCACCTATGTGTATTGAACCATACCTAGGCTCCAGACGAGTGAAAGCCCGGTTTGTGTATATAAGCGACTGGCGAGAAACGTATGCATGACGATACTTCCAACCTATTGGTACATTATTCTACCCGCACCACTTGCTTTCAGCTTTTGTTTTAATGTATTTCTGATTTCCCCACTGCTACTGAGTATGGTAGGGCCGACTCCTTTTATGGCCATATGTCAACGCCAAAGGGACGCGACAAAGCATAACCAGACAGGAGTCCATTAGCGCTCCGGCACTCCCGAGAACTGGCCTCGCCGTGAGAATTAGTGAATTGTAATACTTTACCTTACCTATAACTCACCCCATGCCTATCCTGCCATGTCTTTTCTAAACAGGTAGCACTTACGTTTACTGACTCCTAGGTAAATGGCAGAGACTGGGCTACAAAGGTTGGTGGGGGCAGGGGAAGATATGTCCGTGGTGGGGTGCTGGGGTTAAGGGGAATAAGTTAGAAGTGGTAGTACACCACTATACTCCATACTGGAACCGGGATCTTCCTAGAACTCCTACATGTGATGGTTGACGCCATGCCCATGCACCTGGGTTTCCGACTGAAGTCTGTCTACCTTCTGATCACGGCGAGATCAACCAGGGGAGGGAAACATAAGGTAGATATTGATACGTCAAGATGGTGGTTCGTACTAGGTATATTGAGTGAAATACATGGCGAGGATCAAAGGGTTCGGAAAAGACGATTTCGTTACGTGAAGGACGCATAATATGTTGCCTACTTTTGGCAGGGACAAGTATTAAATACAGGACTTGGAAGTACGGATAGTTGGGAAGGCTGACTAGGTAGCATTATGTCAGCCTGGATGTTGAAGCCTACCAATCCTGTCAAATAATCATTGGTCCTGCCACGTATCGAAGCAGCCTTGTATAGGTACCTTATACTAGTCCTTGAATCTACCAGGCACTACCTAGGTACCTACTACCTTGGGTGTCAAGCAGCCTTGCATACCTTAGGTACCTAAAACGTCGGCAAAATGCCCATCAACGGCCCTGCCAATCCTTGCAATATTGACTTGTTACTTTAACGTGGCTTGTAAGGAACTGTTGACCGTCGAAGTTATATACGATGAGACGAACGATAAAGATGTGCGAGCTTCAACTTGAGCACAAAGAATAAGAGCATGCTAGTTACTCATTGACCAAAGCTCCCAAATTGTGGTAGATTCTGGACTCATAAGGGCGAAGCGTTTTGGTCACCCATCAAATGCCTTTCATCTGGCATTCTGCTGTCTCATGGGATCAGTAACCCTCAAGGCTTTACCGATGTTTTTAAGACCTCTGGTCCTTCGAATTGTTGTATGCAATACCCTATCATATTTGCCAGGTCTGCTTATGGTTATGTGCTTACAAGCCATGTCTAGAACAGCTTTAGATAAAGGGTAAGTAGCTAAGTAAGGTCTGCTTATGGTTCAGTAACTGTAAGACAGGACAAGCATCCGACTAGCTTGTAAAATGATTGAGATGGCCTGAAACAGACAAACAGTATGGTGCTGTCATGGGAATGGGGGGTTGCATATCCGTGTGTACCTAGTCGTTGATAGCAGAGGGCAAAGCGATACCACGGATTCACTACCATTTAGTGGTTCTACACAAGACAATCCATGCTTTATCAGTTCAGCAGTGATGAGGTACAAGGCCTAGAAATCTTTCTAACCACCCTTGACAAGAATGGATAGGTAAAGTTATTTGGGCTTTGTGTCCTTCCTCTAGGCAACAAAGTAGAGGAAGACATGATGGACCACGTAAGGAGCAACAATGCCAGTGTCATCACGGCCAGATTATGTTTCACAGGAGAAGTAAGAACATGGTAACAAGAGTCGTTCCACAGGTGCATGAAAGAACCATGCGCTTTTGAAACCTTTTTCTACTTACAAATATAATTCTTTCCATATCATCATGCATGACAACCATTGCAACTTCCGTGATCCATGCCCCCCTCACTTCTCGCCTCTGCTTGTAGAAGCACTTCGTGCCGTCGCTGCAGTTCCAGGAGCTGCCTTAGTCTTCCGTCGTGTCGGCTGATAAACGTCGTTGAAGTTCATGGCAACACCAAGGAATCGCATATCCACATCTGGTTGATACGCAAGGTCACCAAGGAGGATCTGCACACGCGTTCGGAACGATGCACCCAAATGTCGAAGACGCTCTTGTAGAATGGGGAACTCGGAGGCCACGCCACCAGAACCTGCCATCGGCGTGTCACGGCCATCATGATCATCGTTGTGTCGTGTGGTACTTCTTACATCGGCCTCCTGACGTTGCGTAAAGTCTGACACGCTCCAGCTGTAAAGTCCGTCAACAGAGTCTCTGTAGCTGAGCATGAACCGCAAGATTTCACCAAGCTGCATCATATATGTCGTGCGGTCATCTTCGTCAGAGCTGTGCGTACGTCGTTTTGCCCCGAGAAGACCTTTATGGGTGATGTCGTTGAGGTACCGTGTATGCGCCTTGATCAGGTCGTCCAATGTGCAGTCCTCCTTCTGGATCCGTTTTTGAAGTTCGCCCCACGAGGATTCGATGACCTCAAACAAGATGTAGTATTGGAGCTGGCCCACAAAGTGAATCATCTCGGCCAGGACGCCGCGTGTTGACTTCCACGTTTGAGAGACGGCAGGGTCGGGATTCTGAAGAACTCCACGAGCACCTGTCATACACTTCCGCCAGGTTGACAGTACTGCAAATTCTACTCGTTTGATACGCCAGAGAAAATTGAAGACTTTCAGGTATTGTCTATTCCCCCACTCTGTCACGACAACATCGACAGGTGCATCGATTTTATATTCAAGGGTAAAGCAATCCCATCCGATATCACCATGAGATAGTTGCAGCATGCGGGCATCTAGGCGCCGCAGAACCTCGGCAGAGTCATACTGGGCATTTGATCCTCGGATAGCGTGTTCCAATTGTGCCGTTAAAGTATGTCTGTACTGTGCCCCAGCTGGACGGTCAAGGTTTGCAGCCAGAGATTCCATCAGGAGTGCAATAAAATCTCCCTGCCCCAGGAGGATATAGTTCTTGAGCGCCTGAAGATGTTTAAATAAGTGAAACTTATTGGCCATCAAGTCGATGAGGCGCTTCATGGTGGTCTTGTAAGCTTCATCGATCCACGCTTCCAAGGTAGCTGTGTCGCCATACCTTAACTCTTTGGAAGCAGCCTTAGAGTAATCCTCAACCCACATGGCATCACCGCAGCTATGTCGGATGAAGTTTAGTGATTTCCCGATTAGAAAGACCTTCTGGGCAAAGTCCTGAGTAATGATGCTGGGGATCATGTCTGCAGCGATCTCAAACTTGTCCTCCCAGACATTGCCTGCGCCCTTAGCCCTCGCTTGGTCTTTGTCAGGAGCCTGCTCTCTAACGAAAAATTCCTGGAAAGGATCGGACAGTTCACCGTCATAAATCCAGTGCCGCAAAATGTCGTAAAATGGCCGTGTGAAACTTCTTAATAGTCTCTCTGCGAATGCGGCCACGACAGGATCTCCATGGGAAGAAGAGAAACTATGAATCAGAGAGACAAGCTGGCCCCCTCTGTTCTTCTCAGATTCCTCAGCAATGAGGCTCATTAACCTGAGGCCCATCGTTGCTTCGCGTGTCCATACTACACATCTTTTGAGTGTGACACCTGTTCTTCCGATGCCTTCTCTTGGAGCCTCCTCGTCAAGACATGCAAGTGCTCTTCGTATCTGAGTCTCAAGAGTTGCTATCAAACTTAAATATGACTTAAGCTCACCATGGATAGCAGCTCTGAGGCTTTGGCCTAGAAGCCCTTTTGCAGGAGTCTTGCAAAACCCGTCAAGGCCGCGATAAAGCAACGAGGGCTCAGCCAGAGTGTGAAGCAGGGAAATAATTGGTAAAGGAAGTGTCGCCGGTAATTTGATAAGATCTGATTTTGCGAAAGGTAGATTGGTTGACGATAGTCCCTGAAGAGTAAAGGGAAGATCTCTAAGAATAACCGACTCCGGAGGCTCTATTTCCGAATAATTGTTTGCCAGCAAGGTTGATTTCAGTGAAACATCTCTTTTCGCTGGCTCAAGACGTGGCTCACCCTCTTTGCTGGATTGCTTGCTCTCTTTTTGTGGAACTTTCTTGAGTCCCTCTGATTGAAACGCCTCCTTGAATTGCTCCTCTTCAAACCGAGAGGTCCTACTGGTACGTTCACGACCTTGCCGTTTGATAGCATCGCGACTGATGGCGTCTCGGTAATTGGGCGCCGAAGGCTTCACCGGGCTCAGTGGGAGCGGTTCGCTAGGGTCTGGGGAATCAGCAAGCTGATAGAGGAGGTAGAGTATTGCCCATTTGTGTTCCAGCACAGGAAGTGAAAGCAATCGGGTATATAAATTCGAGAAGCGTAGAGCTTGGGTGGGATTGCTCTGAATGAGCTTTCGCTTTATCAGGTCGGAGGCGTGGTTGACATCAGAAGAAATGGCCGGGGAAACTGGGCTAGACGACGAATGGTGAGTTTTGGCATATTGTTCGGATACAATTTTTTATATATATAAAAAAAAAAAAGCACATACCTGTCTATTATAGATTTGATAATTTCGAAGCAAGTATCGTGACGTTCTTGCGCAACATCTTCAGGATCATTGGGATCACTGGGTACGATGTGGGTTATCAGGCTGTCGATAGCGTTGGTGATGCGATCGGGAGCCATGACGGCATCGTCGCGGGTCACTCAAGTATAGGTACGGGGCTGGTGATCAATATAATTGCAGAGAATCTTTGTTCGGGAGGTAATGCAATCAAGAAGTTTATGCGCAGGCGAAAATTCTGGATAACTTGCCCAATATCAGCGTGATTGGGACATGAAGCTCAGACGCGAACAGGCGCGACAGACAAAGTTGGTAGTGATGCAGGGCGAGTTGCTTAGTGCATTTTAAGAGGTTGAATGTAGCGGGGACCTGGTCGCCGTCGACTATTAGGCGACGATTCAAGTACAAAAAACCTTAACAATGCGCTGATATATCCCTGGCTGGGTGTGCTCGCGGCAAAAAACCAACTACACTCGAACGCATCCATTCACCTTTAACCTCACGTCAACAGCAGAACAAGTCGCCCATCAACTTACACGACGCAGCATGCCTTTTCCATCAGCTTAATGTCACCATAGTGATCGCATCAAAGCACCCGTTCGTTTCATCCAACTCATGTGTCTTTTTATCGCGCCGCGCCGCGCTATTTTGTCGCACGCGACGCTGTCGCTTATTCAACTCTTATCAAGATGCCAGACATCGACCCCGCGGCTTTGAGCCGTCCATCTGTCAGCCTCTCGACGCCTATTTTATCCAACAAGACACTTGCTGGGTCCATCTCTGGTGCGCCAAAGATAGCAAAGTCTAGTCAGATCATTCCCGCCCGAATTGATCTCGAACCGCTGTATACTGCGCTCAAGGCTGCCATTGGCAATGAGAAATGGGCAATATATAAAGAATCAACGACCGAGTTCCTGATAGGTAGATGCTATGACGTCTATCAGATACAAATGCACGATTGCTGACGTATCTTTAGGACGCTTAAATCAGACCGAATATTCTGAACGAATAGACCCTATCCTCGCAGGCCCAGGGGACAAGGAACACCTACACAATAATCTCATTGCTGCCATATACGGAAATGTTACTCGAGAGATGCCCGATCAAGGGCTGGCCCCCTGGGTCAGCGCCAACGACAAGCCTGCGGCAACGACAGGGACCAAGCCAGTATCTGGGGATGCTACGGAGCGGAGGTTGAAGGGAGATGTAATGCAGTTGCCAACCCGAGACCGCAGGCGCATCAAAGATTTGGTCCAGAACGATGTCAGTGTCTTCATGCGGCCTCCTATCCAACTGCTGACCAGTAACAAGTGGGATCCTTATGAGAGCATATCCAACATCTTTGCAGACACACGTCGCAAACTTTCTACAGTAACAGATGTCACCCCGACAGTAGGAGGCATAAACAACATGAGTATGTACTCTATCAAAACGCTTTTACTGTGGCAAAGCTCTAACAAAGTGCAAGATTTCGACTTAGAAATTCGAAAACGTTATGCTCAACCTTTGGCAGTCGAATCTGGCGAATTTCCTGATATCAATATGATCTCCGGCCGAATGCTACCCTCTTGCTACGAGGCAGGACTGGCCAATGGGCACACAGTGGATGCTCCCCAGTTTCTGTCGGTGGCTGTGGAAACTTTTATCAAGGAGGTCCTTACACAGGTCTTCAGCCGCACAAGGAGTAATGGACCTGGTGAATCAGGCAGTGCTGGGATTGGCGTCGGGACGACATGGATTCAAACGCACAAATACAAGCGACAGCTGGAATACGAAGAAGAAGCCGCGATACGGGGCGAAGTATCCCGAGACAAGAGCGGGCTTTTGCCAATTGAATCCAGGGCTGCGAGTGAAAGAGGTCCTTTGGGGATGTCCGATCTTCGCCTGTCCTTAGAGATGGCGGACACAGGCATGGCACAGTTCCCTGTATTGATGACACAGGTTATATACGGGTATCGGGAAGGGGAGCTGGAGAATTGGGATGACTACACCTGGGTGTGTGATCAACCACCTAAAGCCTATACAGACGAGAAACATGATTCTGGGGCAAATGGAGGACATATTTTTGAGCTTGCGAATGGTTATCCTGATGCCATGGATATAGACACGGAAGCCTGGTGGGAAGGTGCGGAAAGTCAGGATGCCGATATGCTGGATGGCATATTGGACTCGTGCCTTGCGGCAGGGTCCTGAGACGTGTCCGACGAAGCTGAAAATCTCGACTTGACTAACGTGGAGGTGGAGGGCGGCCAATGCCAGACGCTACACCCATGTTGAGGCAAGCTCATCTGCATGCAACAGGGTGGACAGCATCGATACCAGAAGCAAAAGGGCCCAACTCATCGAGCTGGTTTCGCAGATATATATATGAGCGAAGCGTCATCGTTGGGCGGCGAAAAGCGCAGACTGGCGTTACAACCAAGGGGAGGAGGAATATGCTAAAAAGAAATTATGGGTAAGGCAAGCAAGGCGTGCAAGGAGCCGGCGTTTGACGAAGAGAGTCGTGATTCAGTACAACAGCTCAGAATCAAGGTTCGGACGAATGCATATAAGCGGACGGCTTTATCTTTGGCGCAGGGGGTTTTGGCTAATCTCATTTTTGCTTCTTCATTTGGGTTGCGGTAGTGGGAGACTCGTTTTCATGGTGTTCATATTGTATGTATTTCTATCGCTCTGTAGGGTTGAAAGTCATCCCTATACAGCATGCTATCAAGAGGCAACGAAAACTTGCCGTGGACTGGAGTAATGGGGACGTATGGGAGGCGGTGGGATTTTTGTACTTTTATCATTACAGGAACGATACCCGGATTGCTCAATGAGAGTAAAGAAGAAGCCGCTAAGTACCTACCGATGATGATTTGAGGGCCACTGGATTTGCCGTGTTAGGTTAGTAGCTGGAGGCCTTCTTATAGTTGGCTCAAAAAGGGTTGAAATCGAATGAAGTCGTTAAACGCCCTTTAAATGAGAGTTAAGAGATTGGCGTCAGCTGGTCTATGAAGAAGTCAATACCTTATTAATCTAAGTGAGTAGATTCTTGCTAGGAATGAACAATATTAAAAAAGATATGTAAGTGTCATAACATGTTGGTTGAAATCCTCACTACCAAGTTCATCGAAATGAGAAAAGTTTTGTCGGGAGGTGCACCTTAACGAACTGCCAGAGCCAAATTAACGCCTTGATCAATATATTGGCCTTAAATGATGTTTGCATAGGACCAAAAAGAACTGTAGGTTCAAGCCTAACGAAACTTGTCAGCATGCATCCCTGCCATACAATTCTCTATTGCCCACCGTGCGTGGGAACAAGAAATGTCGGTTTTGTTAGGTGGTTAAGTACTAGCGAAGAACCAGCATCTTCATTGCATGCCAGAGTCGCCCGTAGATGGAAAGAGATGAACGTGGCGGGGCTCCGAGTTCCTAGCCCCTGTATTGTTTTGGGTGGTTCTGCTTTCGGGGAATAAAGGTGTTGGCAGAAAGAAGCCTTGCTAACTAACACCAAGCCAGGAAACCGCCTCAGCTTCTGAGCTTGTGAAGAAAGAAAAGAAAAGGGAAGGAAAGGGGGGGGGGAAGGAAAAAAAAAAACAGATACAACCTGGTGCAGCCATCGAGTCTCAAAAACCATCATAAGGCACGAGCACTGACAAAGGCCAACACAAGTCATCCATTTCTATTAGTATTGGAGAAAGCTACCTTATTCTGGATTTGTGCTATGTGCTTTGTCTATTGGGTTGATTTAGGTAGGTGCCTACCTTGTTGTAGGTCATTAAGAAGAGGGAGAGCACGATGGATGCAATCAATCACCTGCAGATCCACTCCAAGAAAAGATTTCTCTGCGATGTCATGATAGACCATAAAGAATCGGCACGTACAGTAGGACAAAATCTACACAGTCCATCCAATCCTTTCTTTCATTCGAAGAGGAAGCTTGGGTTCTTCCCAGTTCGGGAGCTGCACCGAAGAGCATCAGAAGTGTCTGTAGAACAAGCGCCCGAGAAGCCCGAGCCCTTAACAGGCCCGTGCACATCTTTCTAGAAAGCTTCCCTGACGGCAACCATCTCCCAGCTCCCATTCATCCCCACTTCTCCCCATTCCGTTGGTCAGGTCTTTGGGTTTGACGCTGCTTCTCTCTCTGCGCTGGGATCTATCTGCTCTATCTGACCAGCCTAGCTACTAACCAACCTTAGTACCATACCTACCTACCAGGCACCTTTACATGCCTACGCTACGACGGGAGACAGAAACTTATCTGTTGTCTTTCCTCGTCCACCTGACTTTATTCGTTTTTCCCTGGGTTTGCTCATCCTGCTTCGCGTTGCCGCTCCTTATAGCTCGTTTTCTTAACACCCGCATCTGCTAAGCTCTTCATCCTTTGTATCTTCAACTTACTCCATCGCCATCAGTCTCTTTGACGACGAGGAGGGGATTGGAGCCCCACTCACCTTGCTCATCACCTCTTCCCGGCCCCTTCATCATCCCTCTCAACATTACGACATCGTGAATCTCCAAAGCTGCTCGACATCCACCTTCGTTCGCGAGATTCCTGTCGCCTTTTGGTTTTCTCCTGGTCTCTTATTATATCAAGAATTGGGCCCTTGTACCGCGCCTGGTCCCCTGATCTATAGAGCCCTACAGGATATCGCCGTCCTGCTTGATCACATCTCAGGTCGAAGGGTTAAGTTACCAGAATTCAACGTGAGTGACAAGCTTGTTTCTTCCCGTCCTACCCTTTCCCACCTGCAATGGAAGTTTGGTTACAAGAGCTGTGCGCTTAGAGCTGTCTGGGCACTCCATTCAACGAGAAATCGTTGGGGATGGCCGGCTCTGCACGTATTACTGGTACCCAAGCTCTGTCGTTGCATCCATCCCCCCATTTCGAGTTGCTTTCAACGTTTCACCGTCCCCTTCATATTGTCCTCCGTAGCTTCATTTCTTTGATCTGTGCATGGGCTATGCACCAGGGTCTTGATCTAGGCCCCGCCACAACACGTCACTTTACAAGCGTGGATTGCAGCCCACGTCCAGCTTCACCTCTAGCGCATGCCCCCCGGGACTTTTCCTGTGCGCAACATCCCTTGTCGTCCAGATGCCATCGATGTTCGTTCCTAGCTTCAGCTGCAGCTCTCTCTGACACTCCTACAAGCTTGTCTACTTGTTGATTTGGCCATAAGAGCGCCTCAGTAGCTGTAAGTTGAAACATCATTCCTGTGCAACATCACGTCGCCACTCACTATTATCTCTTCATTTCCTATGCACATCCCTTGTTCGCTCTTGGTTCCAATTTGACCTTTGATGACCTTCGCCCATTACTCGATGAATTTTCTATGGTTAACATTTTCAAAACTGGGAAGCTAACGAAACCCGAAACTAGACAATTGACGACGAGTAACCTCTCCTCATTCGCCCCGCGATACCCCTCACCTGCGTCGACCTTCGATCCTCGTCAGGGATTGATTCTATGGCTGTTTGTCGATAGCTTTAGAACATATCTGAAGAAAACAAACTTTTTTTCAACCCTAAATCATGTCTGGGCCCTTTTCCAGCCCCTTTGGGGAGAACA
Organism: Fusarium miscanthi; assembly: GCA_014898875.1. Classification (NCBI taxonomy): domain Eukaryota; kingdom Fungi; phylum Ascomycota; class Sordariomycetes; order Hypocreales; family Nectriaceae; genus Fusarium; species Fusarium miscanthi. Next base: position 51,789 of record JAAVUA010000210.1, read on the forward strand.
GCAACCCTTTTGGAACAGACAGGGGAAAGAGGACAAACAATGCAATCCATGCTGTTGCCGAAGAAGATGAGAACGATACCATCACATCTCCCACAAACCCTCGATTTGGGTCTTCGCCAAACTCCGCCTCCATGTTCTCTGGCCCTTTCGGTGGTGGCTTTGGGGGAGACTCTTCAGCTGAGGCACCTCCATCGCGTAACCTCCCAAACCCCGATAGCTACCCTGCTCAGTACAATTTTGGTCGGCGAACATCAGTTTCTGCCGAATCTCTGAAGCCAAGTGCTGATTCATATGACAATTGGTCACCACCTTTTCACGAGAAGTCTGCGGACCAGCTTGAGCGCCTTAAACGTGCTATTGAAGGAAACTTCCTTTTCAGTCATCTCGAGGATGAACAGAGCGCTCAGATTCTGGGTGCTCTTGTTGAAAAGCCGATACCAGCTAAAGGTATCAAGGTAAGTAGTGCATACACGACGTCGAATCGGAATGCTGACAAGATGCTGTAGGTGATTAGCCAGGGCGACGCAGGGGATTATTTTTATGTCGTCGAGAAGGGGTCTTTCGACGTATATGTCAATCCTACTGGCTCGCTTCAAGCCGGTCCGGATGGCATGGGTAACCAAGTCGGCAACATTCAGGCTGGTGGTTCGTTCGGAGAACTGGCACTGATGTACAATGCACCTCGAGCTGCGACCGTTGTCTCAGCTGAGTCCGGTTGCACTGTATGGGCACTCGATCGTGTTACCTTCCGCCGTATTCTTATGGAGTCGACCTTCGCTCGGAGACGCATGTATGAGAGCTTCCTTGAGGAAGTTCCACTTCTTGCAAGTTTGAACCCATACGAGCGCTCCAAAATTGCTGATGCCCTTGAAACAAAGAAATTTGCGGCAGGCGAGGTCATCATCAACGAAGGAGACCCCGGCCACGCATTCTACCTTCTGGAAAGTGGTGAAGCAGACGCCTACATTGGACAGCCTGACAACAAGGTTCGCCATTACAAGAAGGGCGATTACTTCGGCGAGCTTGCCCTGCTTAATGACGCCCCGCGAGCAGCTAGTATCGTTGCCACGTCTCCCGTCAAGGTTGGTAGCCTGGGTAAAAACGCTTTCCAGCGACTTCTGGGCCCTGTAGAGGGCATCTTACGAAGGACCAAGTATCAGGGTGTTGCAACCGGTGTCGAAGAGATGGATCCTCTCCACACCGGCTAATTCAAAAGGGAGGATATCTGAAAGCATGAAACTTAGCTTTGTTGGACGCGCCGGGAATCCTCATCACTGGCCTCAGTAGTGCTGTTAGGTTTGCCTCGTGCTGGCTGGGTGTAAATGCTGATGGCGATGCGCCTAGGGTTGGATTGAGAAATGAACGACGGAGGAATTAACTTTGACATGGCGTTTTGTGAAGTTTTCTACCACCTTCGCTTCCCTGAAACAAGTATTGTTAGTGATCAGAGACCTTGGTTGATATCAATATCATTATGCTATATCTCTCCACACCATGAGCAGTAAAAGGCAACGAGAGTGAGATTAGAAGTAACCATTGACGAACAATCTGTTAAACTAGAGCAAACCCGTGAGACCTTAGTCTGTGGCTTCCTTTAAAGATTCTAAACCGAAGCTTGAAAGACAATCTTGGTATTAAAACGCCTGATATGATGAGGAAAATCCTACAAACCGATGGGACCGCCTCTACATGTTCCATGTTAAGCGTACTAGTTACTGCCCCTGATCGTCTGCAGCCCTCCGCGCGAGCTCCTCCCGTATCTTCCTTCGAAGTTCTTCAACCGCAACCTCAGTCTCCAGCACCCGGCCGACGCCAGTGCGCCAAGTATCATTCAGTGTCTTGATCTCAGCCCCCACAGCGTTCTGCCTCTTCTGCCTCTCTAGGTTCACGATGTCGACTTCGCGCTTAACAGCTGCAAGTTCACGCTCCAATGCCTGGAGCTCTGCCTCGAGTCCATGGTTTCCTAAGAGCCAAGCGTTCTTTCCCCACTTCTCCAGAAGCTCGAGGTTTGTGAGACGTGAAGAGAGGTAGCTATGTGCGATAGCGGCAGCAGGCAGGGCGGTCGCTGGAGGGGCGCTAGGAGAAGGAGCCTCGTAGCGGCTTAAATCGAGTGGTGCAAGTGGCGTGGACTTGGAGACGCGCTCAAGCTCGGCTGTCATGGCGGGTGTGAAGGAGGGTTCAGGATTGGAAGCCGGCAGGGGATGTTGAGAAGATGCTTCGGCAGCGATAAGGTCACGAGCTGCGGCCAGAGCTTCCAGGTTCGGTTCCTGGTCAACATCTAGAGGCCAGTTAGCAAAGGAACGAGCAAGAGAGACTTGGAGAGCATGGCACTTACAAGGAAGGGATTCGTGGTACGCTGGGGGAATGGGCATCCTGAATTATGTGTCGCGGTGCGCTTCAACTCAGTCCGACTGAAAGTGGTGGGTCACTTGAGAAGAGGACACCAATTTGAACATGTGATTTGTTCTCCAGCTATTTCCGACTCAGGGGCAGTATCTAGCTTTGAGCAGAAATCGCAATTTTGTACAGGTAGATAGATATTTGAGATACAATTGCGATCATACGTAGCCTTGCAGCCACAGACTTTCACAAAATTATGAGCAAGGGAAAATAAGCACGGACCATAATGCAGCCTTATCCGGTCTGTCTGATCAGCCTTGGTGGCTGAGCTTAACAGTGCAACATGCGGGGTACCGTGTAAGTTTACTTACCCATTAACATGCTGAATCGGGATAGTGATGGAGTCGTACTCCACCGATGAACGGCAAGGAAAGTGCATCAGAGAGAGGGACAACGACATCAACGACACCAAGCCGAACTTATGTTATAAATGTGTGCATGATAGAAACCACGGTCATTGCTACGTTCGGGGCTCTCTTGAGGTTTACAGCCATAACGCAGGAGGATATTACAAGAGTACATGTCTATCAACTGCTTTTTGTCGTATTTCTTGGCTCCTTAGCACTCTCACCTACCAGTATCTCGTCCTAATAATTACCGAAGCGAGTGAGCCGTACCAGAATTTGACCCTGCGTAAAACTCAGCACGCTCGAGTACAAAAAGGGCGCTCCCAGTGCTAGATATGTTGTAAGCGGCACTGGATGTTTCGCTTCCATGGTATTTACTACAAACCTGATAAACGATGAACAAAGTGGTGAACCGACACTGCACAATCAAGTTGGGGATTTAAGTGCTTGTTGATTAAATAAGAACTTGGTAATCAATGATTATTTTCTGTAGGAGTTGAACCCGTGGTAAGATTTCTTCCCGTCACAGAAGCTGTTCAAATTGAAAAGGCATCTGGTAATATTAGTTATGCCTAATTTCGGCCACAACCAGCCTTGTTGTTCGCTTCGGTGCGAAAGTTAAGATAGTTATACAGTTATACATCGTTCCGCTGGAAAGACTTCTTTCGCAGGCGGTCATAAAGCCATGCATGATCCACATGAGATCTGAGTAAGTCACGAGGGTCTCAACAATTCCACCGATATCCCTTTCCATATTCCCCCCAAGGCATCATCCATTGACCGCCACAAGGTAGTTTGGCTTCTGGTCTTTCATTCGTTTAGTCTCGTGTCGTTTCGTAGTTGTAAAGCAAAGATCAAGCTCGCGTCGCAATTCCAATACATGTGAACCCTCAAAGATGCCCCTGCCATCATATATATGACAGCAAGCAGTGACTACCAATCTCTTGGCAAGGACTTGATAATCTGATTAGGATGAGGACCGACCGCTCTCGGAAGAGTCGGTCTTCGAAAGGTCCTCCTGGTCTTCTTCCTCGGGGCCGTGAAGTGACTCCTCGAAGACCGGCTCGGGCTCGTTGACCTCAAACTTGGTCTTGAGGTCACTCACGTGGTGAGAGAAGCTGCTGCTGTTGGAGCGGCGTCTGGTGTTTGTGAAGGTGAATTGTTCGTCAGCGATGTCGTCGTTGACGGTTCCCCTGCAGGTCGTGTAAGTGAAATGTGGAGACGGCGACATGGGGTGCATTGGGCTAACGTACCAGTTGCCTCGACCAGAGCCGTCTTTCTTCACCTTCTTTGGGTCGACATCGGCAAAACCGTTCTTACCAAAGAAACGAGGGACAGTTTCCGTGGGGAGTGCGGTTCCCTCGGCAATACCCTTGTGGTCACGGTCGTTGGCCTTGTGAGATCGGGTCACTGCGAGCAGTACCTGTTAGTACCATGGCAAGGCAAGGAAGTGGTCATAGGCTGACTTTTGGATTTTATGTGAAGGTGATATGAAGAAGAGGTGAAATGGTGATGGTATGGCGAGATGAAAGATGTAAAATGATGATCAGGATGATCAGGATGATGAATGATGGAAGGAGGGGTTGAGGTACGCGAGAATTGGAAGGGGAGCTCATCTGCTTTTAAAGGGATTGGACGGGCCAAACGTCACCAACGGCACTCGCCAGTGAACATGAACATGCCTCTGGAGTCTAACTGAGCTACGCCAGGTGCGGGGTGCCCAAGTACTCCGTGTATATACGTCGCTATACGGAGAAAGAGGGAAGCATGCAGAGTAGACGAGAAACGAAAAGACTGCCAAAGATTTGAGAAACTCACTTTTGAACAATGTAGATGTTTCGGAACTGGCACCAGGCGGTTCGATAGCACGCGGTCGAGTTAGGATGTGTGAGCTGGCGTGGAATTGAAAGAGGTGGTTTCGAATCTCCGGGTAGGTAGGTTGTCAAGGACTCAGATGAGTGATGGTTGTTTATGAGTGAAATATTGCGTAAGAGAAAAGGGGGATTATGATAGCAGGATTTTCAGTGTGTAAAACAGTTGATTCAAGATGAAGCCAGAGAATTTATCTGTGATCTAGGAACCTGCTTGTTTGGAAGGGGGTCTTGCCTTTATATCCCGAGAGTCACGCGAGGGACGAGGTCTGATGGCATCACCTTGTATCCAATCAGCTCATTGCAGTCCGATGCTCCTTCCCGCCTTCCCAGCATCATTTTACATGAGGGGAAGCTAAGGCAGCTCCCCAAAGGACAACAGGCTTTCAATTGGACAATTGCGAATTACGGAGAACAAAGACGTCAGCTCGTGAACGGACTTGATTGACCTTGCCTCACATAGTCCATCATAGAAAGGCCAGGCCTGCAGATTCACCCAGTGCAAGGACCCACCTCTCTACCTCTGGCTCATCTGTAGTGGGTACTGATGGATACTAATAAGTGGGCCTCACATGTCCCATCCCGACCGCCTATCGCGTGACCATGCGCAAGCAGCCGGTGGCCAAACTCTGTGGTCCAACGACATACCAAACTACAGTTTAACGTACTATGTACGAAGGTACGGCTTGAAGCACGTTACAACCTACTGCGGGAGACAGCCTCCAGCATTCCATTTGCGAAGGAACCTAGGTAGTAACTAGACTGGCAGAGAAACTGTCTGATTTCAAGTGAGACTCCAATTGAACGCAACAGACGTGGAAAGTACCTACCTTATTCAATTCCATCATGATGTTGCTCTCTGTGCCATCTCTACTGATCAACGAGTGGAATTGAATTCAGCCCCTGACCTCCTCTGACCTCTCAAAGCAAAGAGGGGTCATACATGCTATGTGCCCCAGTGTCTTTGAGTCTTTTCTGGGAACACCATTAGGTTTCCGCAAACACTAATAGAATTGAAATCTACTGATGCTGAAATGCAAGGACCCTAAATTCGTGAACCTCGATTCTCGGTGGTCTTAATTGGATTATCACTGTCCTTGAGGTACCATAACTCCTTGGCATGGGTCTGACCTCAGGGCCCGGTGTCAGTGCAATTCATATCGGCATCCATGTTTCTACAATCAGTACAGACAGGTCTTATTAGGTACCTGGGTACTAAGATAGTCTTTGACTCTTTCTTGGCTTCTTGGCTGGCCGGCCGAGGCTGACGGCTTGACCCACAAAGTCGTCAGTGACACCCGCTTATAATTATGGGACCAGATCTGGGGTAAGCTGGTAAGACACGCAGGTACCGGCGGCTTGTCTTCAGCTGAAAACGACATTATACCATCCGTAGTAGATGGTAATGGCTTGTAGTGATGGGCAAGAAAAGCTTATTGGACAGTGGGAATCGCACACGGAATCTTTCTACTACAACATGCGCTGTGTTGGATACCCCGCCTTTAAATAACCACGGTTCGCATACAATCATGCAATGGGGGCCATGGCTGGCTCAAACAATCCGTTGATATACCTTCCGTTGGGCTCAGCCCCACCATACGGCTCAAAGAGTATGCGCTCAACCCTAGAAGAATCATGAGTCTCAAAAAATCAGGCTTAGGGAAATGCTATTCTCGGTTTAAATATACCATCTCCGATACTGCCGCCCCGACCTCGTGTCTGCTCGACTCAGCCACCAGCGATCGATGGATCTTACAAGGACTGACTCAGTGCCAACATGAAGCGGAAGAGCACATGACCCCTTCTCATCGGCCCATTTTATATCAACGAAACCCGCCAATCGCAGGCGCCAATCGAATCCAGAGCTTGTCGGTTGACTTGAATCCGTTTTCAGCATGCTTGAGAGGGTTCCGATATCCATATACTCATAACCCGAATGGAAACCCTGAGCAGGATCCTCTCGATTCTAGAAACGCCGCCAAAGACTCAGGTTGGGGTCTTGTGACCTCCCCCACTGCTCCATTTTATTGTCGTAATGCCAGACAAGGCCAACTTCACAGGCCATCAAGAATCGCTGGAGGGACGAAGGAACGATAACCAGCTCCGTGTACCCAGCAATATGAAATATGACAATGTATATTAGATAACGAAGACCCAAGGAATGTTTTATTACATATCTTGATATTGCCTAGACTTGCTCACGCGCCCATTGTAAGAAGAAGAGATCTCTTTCGGCATTTTACTGACATTTAGCTTAGGACTGGTCAAGTTCGAAATAAGTCTACAGAAATTACAAGGGCGGGGATCTTGAACAGCTCGCTTCTCCACGTACTGTCACCATGAATAGACCGGAGGTGTTTTAAATCACTATGATCAACTATACCTAGCATTATCTCGTTTTTGGCGTGACCGAGCAAGATCCTCCTATCAAGTAGCTTGTCCGAGAACTTCCCTGGCGGATTTCTCACTCGCGGTAACGGGGTTATCATGGATGCCTAGACTATATGGCTGGGTTGCTTATACATTGAGACTCATCAAGCACACGACAAATTGGCTTCTCTCAATTGTTGGTTTTTTCCCCTCCCTCGCCGTATCGAGACGTCTAATACAACCCCTTTGCTTATTTAATAAAGAAATATCGTCGACTTGCGCCTCAATGATACAATTGCAGCGTCATCCTCGTCCCAGAAAATGCCCATTCTGCGTAATCAAACAAATACATTTCTCTCTCCCCTTCTCAGCATATCATCTGTGCATATTATAAGAATAGGCCCCCATTTCCTACCGGTGACCCATCTTGGAGAACTCATTCTGATAACGCAGCTTGAATCCGTTGCAAAGCGCTCGCATGTCAGGATATTGATACCCCTTGAGCTCAAAGCCCTGTGGAATCGCGCGCACCGGCAATGCAATCACCCTGGCCGACCTACTGGCCTTAAAGCACAACCAAAAGTATCCAGGATGCTTCGTGTCGATGCAGAACGCGTAAGCCGATCGGTTGGGGTTGGCGTCGATGTACGTCGTAAGCCATTTTTCTACATCTATCGTTAGCATCATATCTTGTCTGTGAGCACCAGGGTGTGTGGAAACTTACCCGTCTCTCCCCGGGATCGGTTCTGATACTTATCGTGTCGCATCAGTTCCTCCACTTTCCGCGCCATGGCCTTGACGTGCTCCACGATCAGTTCGTCCAAGTCAGTGTATGTATATTTGCCGCCCACGCGCAGCAGCTTGCCGACCGAGAATTCTGTTTCCTTCTGCATCTCGAGGACGTCGATGTGTTGGTAAACCCCGTCTGCGACCTTCCAGGTCACTGCCAGATGATCGTTACCTTTGGATGAGGGTCGAATGATAACCTCCCCGTTGGGCTGTGATCCCAGGTATTCTTCTGCTTGCAGGCCATTGAATGGTTTGAAATTGGGATGCTTGACAACACGCTGAGTTCGTCCCGTGGTCTTGTCCTTTTCTCGCAGTTCCTCTTTATCTGCTGCTTCAAGGGCGTAGTCCCACCCATCTCGACCGAGGTTGATCGGGCGCTTGTACGGAACACGTAGGGTTTCATCCCGCATTGATAGCTTGGCCATGAAGTCTTTATAATTGATGTCCAAAATCTTTGCCTGCGTCGTTTGTCCCGAGGTCAGGGCATCCTTGATGGACGAACGATGGCTAACTTCATGACCCTCGATACGACCTTCGATACCACAGTCGAGCTTAACAATGGCGAAGTCATCCTTCACAACCCGAACATTGATGGGTACAATCATGCCTTCGCATAGAGTGTGCTTGGTCTCACCAGTGAACATGGTGAATATTTCGATTGCTGACAGGAGAGCAAAATTCCGTCGAAGTTCTTCGTAGGGCGCCTGGAGTTCGGCTCGAATTGTCTCCAACGTAGCTCGCTTGCGCTGGCTGTAGTTTCTCTCCAATTGCTCTGCATACTCTTCCAGCACTAGCTCGTTGACCTTGTCTTGTTCATCCTGTTTGAACAGCTTGCGGACGATCGCTCCGGGTCCATTCTCGTCAGTTTCGGCTTTGACATCCTCTTCATCAAGCTCAAGAGCATCGGCAGCCATTTTTCGTCCGAGCTCGTAATCTTCAGGATGAACTCGTGTGTTATCTAGGGGATCCGAAGCAGGATTTGTGGCCTCGTATTCGATAAACAGAAAGCTTGCGCAATTGTTCCAAACTCTGGGGCCAACGACAGGCAACTTGCCGCTATCTGGATCACCCACGAGTTCGTCCCTTGTGCCCACAGCACCACCATTAGCGTTGATGGCCTTGATGACACTTGTTGCCTTGCGGGGACCCAATCCAGACACATAAGGAAGAAGGTTGGCGGTATAGGAATCGTTCATGGCCTCATTGATATCAACACCGCAGAGGTTGACCATGTCAACCATGGCGGAGTCGAGGTATTTGGCCAGTTTGTCAGGTGGGAGAAGGTTTTGGCAAGGGTGGTAAGAAATGGAGGCAACGTCTTTGCCGAGAGCAGCATATTCCTTCATAGGGTTCTGCATGTATCGCGCCAGAGCAACACAGTACCTCGTCACAGGATTCAGACTTGGGTGCTCAGCAAGTGCACGAGGGCTATCCTTGTACAAACGAGCGACCTCATCATTGACCACTACAACCTCCAGTGGCTCTGTTCGATAGTCATTGGTGTCTGGGTCCTCAAACTCAGGGCCCATTAGGCCCTTCTCGTTGACAAGGCTCTCCAAGTCACGTACCAGCTTAGTCGTCTCAGCAGACCAACCGCTAACACCAATCACATCGGGTCGACGACGCTTGACCAGCTCCTCGAACTCTTCTCGTTGGCGCTCATCTCTGGCAAGGTTTCCAAGCTTTCCTTGCTCAATCACACGGCCATCCTCCTCAACCCATGCCCAGCAAATGGGATCGCGGGCAGGATCGGCCATGCCATTGGAGAGAACTAGGACGCGAGGCGTAGTGCCCAGTATCATGCCCTTGGGCTTGTAGGGTGCCTGATCGAGCCGTTTTGCATATTCTTCTCGACACATCTTGAGCACCTCATCTTGGCAAAAAGTTCGAATGACTTCCTTGACATTCTTTGCAATAATCCTTTCAAGTTTGGGGTATGCAAGGTCAAGTACTTTCTTGCGCTCTTCTCGCCACTGTTCGGCCCGGTCACTGAAGTTCTCAGACTCGAACTCCTGATAAAGTTGTCTCCGGAAGTCATATCGGGCTGGCATATCAAGCTTGATAGTGACAAGGCCTTCCTCCTCGGCCTTCATCATCTTGAGAAAAAGCTCTGGTTGGTGAACTAGATCAGCAATGGCTTGGTTTTGTAAATACTTGATCTCATAATATGGGTGAGAATCATCGATTCTACGTAGGCCCTTCTCAGTTCGCCGACAGCTGATCTCAGCAGCTTGGTAGTACGAATTGCGAAAATGTTTGCGCATCCTTGGGCTTGCAAACAATTCTTCCGAGTACATCTGTCGGGCTGCGTTGATAACATGGTCGCCTGTGTCGAAGTTGTCGTCGACCAAACTGTCAGCCAGGTCCATGGGATATTGGGCGTCATCATCAGGAGTGATCTTCTTTCCATGTCGCAAGGCGTTCTTGGCAAGCTGATCGGCTGAGATTCCATAAGCACGGACGAAGCTATAGGCCTTGCCTTGGCGGACTCGTTCAAGCAAGTTCGATTTTGAGCCCGGTCGTTTTGTTAATGAGAGGTTTCCAGCCATAGCAGCAAGGTCCTTGAGCTGTGGACCGTACTGGAACTGCAAATAGTCTTGCAAATCTTGAAGTTCTTCCATGGTGGTCGCCTCTGGAATCATCTCCTCCACAATCGTATCGTGGATTGCCAATCCTTTAAGGTTTTCAAAAGTCTTCTCGAGAGCATTTCTCTTGTCCACAAAAGAACGAAACTTGATATCCAGTTCCAAAATCTTCCAGAGGTCGTCTTGATTCAGGAGCTTGTCTGCACTGATGACGTATTCTGGCGCATCAGGGTCATCACGATTCGGGTTCCGCGTCTTTCTGGTGTGAAGCAGGTAGTCTTTGCGGTGCTGGAACACATAAGGTACCTCGACTTCGTCAACAATGAAGAATTCGAGGACCTTGCCAACAGCTTTCCCGAATGGGATCTGGAGGTCGGCCGCCAAACCCTTCTTTGGCCATAGCTGGTTTGTGATCCACCTTGCCTCCTCCCTAAACTGCTCTGCAGTAAGCTGAAGGGTCTTGAAGGTTTTCCGGTCGAGTTGAAATCGCTCGGGCTCGTCGGTGAAACGGATCTCGTTATCTTCATCGGTCAAGAGCTTCTCTTTAAGTTGTGACGGCTCGAACACGTCCTTCAACTCGATAGCCTGTTCCTCTCTTTCACGATCTTCCTCCTCCTCTTCCATTTGCAGCGCCCAATCGTAGTCTTCGCCATTACCGAAGATGGCCTCCATATCGTCTAAGGCATCCTTATCGAGATTACCAGTATCGGCGATGTTTCCAATAACGCGATCTCTGGGGCGAGCAACCTCCGCATCTTCTCGTTGTTGTTCTAATTCCTCGGGGTCTTCGGGGAAATCCTCTTCGATGAAATCGTCGAACTCGTCGGCTTGGCGGTATGATCTGCCGTACGGTCGCTGCTCGCCTGTGTCTTCATCCTCGTCCGAGAAGATATCGTCCAGGCCACGGCGTTGGTTTCCCCGTTCTTCGTCGCGGTAACCACGCTTGAGGCGCTTGAACTTGGACTAAATACGAAGTTAGGGGGTGCTACTAGTCATGGTAGTGTAAGTAGCGTCAGGGGAAACTCACCTGCGTTTGGGGCTTGGGACGCTCGCCGAATTGCTCGCCGATGAGATCCAGATCTTCTTCATCAAGCTGCTCCTCCTCTTCACGGTCGCGATGCTTTCGCTTTCGTTTGTGAACGGGGCGCACATCGCCATCTGATTCGCCGCCTTCCTCCTCGTCCTCATCCTCATCAACAATAAAGCCTTCTCGGACCTGAAAGTAAGGAGTTAGGGAGTGTGTCGTTGCCCATAGTTTATGACGATACCAACCTTGCGAGCCTCTTCCTCATCATCGTCATCTTCTTCCTCCTCACTAGAGTCTTCCACGGCAACCTTTCGTCTGCGCTCCTCACCACCCTCATCAAAAGACTCATCCTCTTCCTCGTCATCAAGTTCGGCCTCGCCGGAAATCAAGTCGCGCATACTGTTGCTCATCTTGGCGACTTGCGATGCTGCCAAGCAGGCAACAAAGCTTTCTTTGTCTGCTGTAGTTGTCGGTGATTCGAGGTCGAGAAATTTTCGAAAGAGCGAGTATTCGGAATCTCGAGGCTTTTCGTTATAGATAAAAGGACGACAAGAAAAGGGAATTGTTATTTGTGCTTTTGTTGGAAAGCCTTAGGTATTTAGGATTTTTTGGCGATGCGCTGCAGAGCTACACGTGCAGCCTTGTCGCGCCTGGCAAGGATGCAAGAGCGGTGGCATGATGATCCGCTTCCGTGGGCACGTAATTGAACAGGAACCGCCAACTCCACTCCTACCTACCTCCTGCCTGAGGTAGGGAGGGAACTCGGATACAGCTCGATTGATCGCAGACTTTTTGGCCATTAACAGCATCATCATTATTTCTTTTGGCATACTTTGACCACCTACTAGGCGTGCAGGTCTGTTCGTATGTTTGCCATTCGAACTTCACCCCTACCTCGCACTGTGCTGGCTACCTTAGTGGTCCAAGTGTTGTTTAAACATGTTTGAATCGCCCGGTGTCTGATCCATCGTCTGTTCTCATGCTTCGTTTACATTTGTATCCCATAGCATGAGGCCCCTACTTTAGTCACCTTTTTATTCTTCTCTAATTATCGCCATAAATATTCCGCGGGTCGGGGATTTACCCTTTCTTAAGATCAGACCATGGCAGATTCTTGTGAGATATTGAAGGTTGGCCTATAATCGGTGTTCGATATATGCTGTCTTCAGACTACAACCTCAGAGCTTAGTACACTTCTGGAGTGTCCAGGGCAAACGACATTGTGACTGATCTCAAATATCTAAGAGAAGCTTTGTAGGTTCAGAACACTTCAGCCGAGTATGGAATTGTGTCGTATTAGTCTAGACTAATGATTTATCACAAACAACCGACGACCACTATCTTATCATGATTATGAATCGATAACTGTAACTGTACGGAGCTCGAGGCGTGAAGTGTCTCAAGTTCCGAGAATTTGGCCAGTAGCCATCCTGGCCCAGCCTAGGTTCCTACATAAGGTACCCAGACGGACAGGGCATCGGACCTCCTGGACGTTGAACTCAGGCTCAGGCCTCGCCTCGTAGGGACATGTACAATAATAACTCCGTGTTAATGGATTAGTAGCTAAGGTAATGGATGCTGGCCTCCGTGTCTGTACTCCATGGTGTCCCCTTATGGCGAATGAATGGCCCACTAGATTTCAGGTACATAATTTCAAATCCGACAGGCAGTTGCTGTAACTCCTTACATTCTTCATGGTTCCAAAAAGCCGTGATCACATCTCCTCGTCAAATTCTCCCGTTGCCCCCTTTCCCCCATCTCGTTTTGCCGCCCAGCTCTGTCTTCTTTTTGTGGTTTGTTGTGCCTCCAACTCCCTAGAGCGCAACTCCAGCCACTCCCGTCACGTTGTCGCTGGCTAGACCCCGCCCTCCACTGTCCACGCCTAACCAGCCAGAAGCTGTGAAAGAGACCAAGACAAATCCCCCATTCGCAATCTTCAGCGACGCTTTGCATAAACACGCCCCTGATAAACCACGATCAACTCTGGTCGAAAGGTTTCTCTGTGATTCTCTTCTACCATCGCCATTAACGTCTTTGATTCTCAGCGATAGAATCCGGACCTCTCGCTACGGCCCGAAATTACCGTCTGCATCATCTCAACGGTAGGCAAGAACAAGACGCTTCGCCTAAACTGCATCCATTCAAGCTTGGATACCACGAGCAACTCTTACGACTTCTCGGCCGGATCGATATTCTTTGCGGCCTGGTGCGGTAACTCCTCTGTTCTAAGCATCGGAAGCCGTCCACCCGTTGTCAGTCACTACACGATAAGACCAGCCCGATTAAATCTTCGGCTTTTGCAGCACTCAGCTTGCCTTCAGTTTTGGGGCCTCTTTCATCAACCAAGCTGAATTTCCCGCTCTACTCTCCAGAATGGCCGACCCATTTGCTCCACGCTCTATGAAGCGCAAGAACGTCAAGGGACTTGCACTCAAAGCGGCTGCCCCTCGACCCCCACCAACCGCCGAAACCAACCATCATGAGTACAGCGGAAGCCAAGATGCAGGTAAGGATGAACAGTTGGAGATCGGTATCGAATACAAGTTGGACCTAAGACCCGAGGATCTCGAGATTCTTAAGGAGTTGGGATCCGGTAACGGTGGTACGGTCAGCAAAGTGAAGCACCTAACAACGGGAACTGTCATGGCACGCAAGGTCTGTATTCTGTGTCACACAATGAAGGGGCTTTCTGTTAACCTATCCGGCAGGTTATCCACGTGGAGGCCAAGCGAGAAATACGGAAGCGAATTGTTCGAGAACTCCAGATTATGCATGGCTGCCACTCTGACTACATCGTGACATTCTACGGTGCTTTCTTAACCCCAAATAACGATGTTATAATGTGTATGGAATATATGGATGTGGGGTCAGTTTGATATGGGTACATCCATGGCGATATGACAGCTGACACTAGACCAGTTCCCTTGATCGAGTCTCGAGAGTTTTTGGCCCCGTTCGAGTCGATGTTCTGGGTAAAATTGCAGAAGCAACTCTTGGTGGTCTGACATACCTTTATACAAAGCACCACATCATGCATCGCGATATTAAGCCATCCAATATTCTCGTTAACTCGAGGGGTTCGATCAAGCTTTGCGATTTTGGTGTTTCTGGCGAGCTTGTCAATTCTATCGCTGACACCTTTGTCGGAACTTCCACCTACATGGCACCCGAAAGAATTCAGGGTGAGAAGTACACGGTCAAGTCAGATGTCTGGAGTTTTGGTCTGAGCATCATGGAACTTGCTATTGGAAAATTTCCTTTTGCTGCCAGTGAGCAACTCTCAGATGGCGATTGCGCTCCCGCGGGTATTCTGGATTTGCTCCAACAGATTGTTCACGAACCGGCTCCCAAGCTTCCAAAGAGTGATGCTTTCCCTAGCATTCTGGACGATATGATTCAGAAGTGTCTTTACAAGGAACCTGAACGCCGACCAACCCCCCAGGAGCTATTCGTAAGGAATATTTCCAATCTTGTTTGTTTTGACATGTGCTAATGTTGTCAGGACCGTGACCACTTTGTACAAGCCGCCAAGCGTACACCGGTTGATCTTAGAGAGTGGGCTGTCGGAATGATGGAGCGTGACAATAGAAAATCCCACCTGGCTCCTCAGCTCTCTCCTGCAACTCAGGATCTTCTGCGCTCAAGTGACTCACCCACCCAGTCCCAGCAGACACAGGCATCGGCTCAACCCGAAGAACGCTCCCACACCCCCACTTCTGGCGAGATCCCGATCGGTGGCGCTGGTATCATTTCCCCTCGCGATCAGTATGGCTCTGGCCAGAGCCGATCACCGCCTCGCAATGGATACCCTCCTTCACGCACGCCAGCTTCGGCGCACCCCGGACTTGGACCCAGGGTTGTCACCACGAATTCTATTCCTAAGGTTTCAGGCTATCCCGACAGTGCTGGTCCTGTGAGCGCGAACGCTGCTACCTTCAGCTTACCTGTTCGACCAGCACCCCCAGGCGGACCTCTTCCCCCTCCGCCACCACGAAAAGAGACTCCCGATGAGCTAAGAAGGGAGAACCGGAGACAGGCAACGTTTGGATTGCCACCTAACCCTGGATACAACATATCTTAAGGCTACGTTTTTCGAATTCTTCCCTGAAGCTTCATCTCCCGGGATAATCTTGCCGAAAATATCGGGACAGCGGCTTAAACCTGAAGATCATTTAGCATACCTCGGCGCACTGTTTTGAAACCTGCAGTGGTCTCTGGTTAGATCACTACACTTAAATCACTTCATATACCGTCTTCAAAACCTAAGGACCTAATTTAGATTTGAGGAGGCGAAGATCTGTTGATCTCGATTCCCGAGAGTCTATCTGCTGTGTCTAGTGTGGAGGAGAGTCATATACAGAAGCCGGGCCCATGTAGGAAACCTAAATTAAATCAATTCGCGGTTGAGTTGGCACCGTGAGATCAAACACCGTCAAAAAGAGGTGTGATAAGTTGTGATTAACATTTGTGAGCTGACAAGGGCTTGCGTCGACTTCTTGCTATTCTGGGCCGGTGTCTCTTCCCACGAAGCCTTGTTCAAGGATATCAACAAGCTCATCTAGCGTAGTAATGACCAGATCAGTATGGGCATGTTCAGCCAACGCTCGATTTACGTCGTTCACGAGCAATACAGTAGCCGCGCCAGCCTTTCTGCCTGCGGTCATGTCATCTATAGAGTCGCCCACCATGATAAGACCACTGGCGTCACCCTCGCCAGATTCGCCGTGTAAGCCCCAGTTCTTAGCGATGTGCAGGATGCCAGCAGGATCAGGTTTGGGGGGGCGGAAGTCTCGCGTCACGATGGGATGAAAGCGAGAGCCTTCCAGAAACTTCTCCATGAGGTTCTGGACAGGGACGTCAAAGTTGCGGGTGCATATCGCCTTGGGGATGGCATTGGCATCGAGGTACGCCATGAGGGTCATCAGACCCGGTTGAGGAGTCTGGGTCTTCATGGCTTCGCGCTCAATATTGCGGATAGACTCAAGGGCAGTCCCTTGTTCGGATTTCGGGAGAGCATCGATGTGCTCGAGTATGTCTGTTGTTTTTGTAATTCCTAAAACATCTCTCATTTCCTTGAACATGTATGTTTGAGGCTCGCTGTATACTAGGTTAGCGATGTGTCCGTTGTACCAACTTCTCTTAATATGTTGAGAATAGTATATATGCTAAGATAAACCATCTTCTATTTGTTTAAACCACATCGGATAGCGGGACAAAGAACATCATCAAGTATTCGTTTGTAGGAGATATGTGAGTCAAGGTCATGTGAGGGAAACTTCCGAGCCAGAAAATAAGAGTAGAGTGAGTGCAGATCTTACCAAAGGGTGCCATCCATGTCAAAGACCACTCCTCGAAGACTGGGGGTGCCGGCAGGAAAGCTATGCTTGCCCTTCTTCAGTGGTATGAATCGCTTTGGATGTGATGAATTCATGATCGAGACCAACCGGCGTAGCATAGAACTGAGCCTGAGGCGCTTTAAAAGACAGTAGAGTAAGGTTGATATCAAGGTCGAGAGTTCTTGGGGAAACTCTAGGCTATTATATTGAGTCAATGGAGTGTCCCTTCTTGCTTCTTCCTCTCATCAATGATGAAAATGGGAGCAGTTGGCAATGGTAATGAGTGCTTTGACTCCGAGATGACGCTCTTATTGAGGTGGAGACAGAGAATTCGGGGCTAAGAGTTCTATCTGTTCTAGCAACTACACCTACCTAAGGGATCGAATACATGTACCTATAATTTGTTGACCACAGTATATTGCGACACAATTGATCAGCAGAAATGCCAGTCACATTTGAGCAATCTTACTAATAAATGCTTCTTAGTATCGGATACCACTGCATCATTTGGACAACAAACTGCTTAATAATACTAACTAAGGTACTAAGGCAGGACTGATTAATGAAGCCACGGTAGTTCTCTATATCGAGATATAGATATTTCTAATATATTAATGTAATATACTAAAAGGTCTTTAGAGTTTATTATAACACTTTTTCCACTCTCTTCTATTTATTAATATTAATAAATACCAACTATTATTCTTAACTTATATTTACTAAGATAAAAAAAAACCTTTAAGAAAAATAAAAATAAAAACCTGCCAGTTAAAGTCCATTAACTGGCTTTATAGGCATTTTTTATTAGAACTACAGTCTATTCTCCTCGCCACTACCATCGATTCATACTCATCAAGTCCAGCTTCGTGACCGTGTTTCGTCCCAACAACCACAAATTGACAGCTTTCATGTCCGGTGTTGAAACAAGGCTCAAATACCTCCCAGTCGACCATAGGCCCCAGCCACACGATAGCTTCAACTTTTAGACCCTCCTCGGCGATGACTTTTATATATTGTGAGATTAAAGCAGGTTGGCGTGGATAGACGAACATCAGAGCTGTCACATCTGGATCCTGTAGCCTCGAGGTGACATCCCAACTACCACGAACCGTGTGTATGGCTGGTTCTGAGAGATAGCGGTTGACATGGTCTCTCATACCAGATTGCAGAACCTCAACTCCTTCAATGTTAACCATGGCATGATCAGAGCTGCTGCGTTGGCGTTGTGAGTTTAGATATGCAAGGACAAGAGCTTCCAGTAGCCCAGATCCGCTTCCGATCGAAAGCACAGTTGGCGTTTCTCCTGAAAGCTGTTAGTCAGTCATATACCAAGAAAACCTTGCCTTAGGGAAAGAGTTTCCAGACCTTTAGAATGGTCTAGTAACAGCGTGGTGTTGGGGATTGCGTTGATTAGGCTCCGGAATAATTTGTACGAAAGGCTTAGACAACAATCTGGAGTGCGGATAGGTGCTCCTTGCAAGTCGAGCTCGGGAAGGTCCATCCTTTTTCGAATGAATGAATCAAATGCAACAATATTAATGGTAGAGTCTGCTTAAATGCACGTTGGAAACCTGACACTCAATTTTAGAGATGAGGTGAAGTAGGCTCATAACGCTAGATTTGTTCTGTGGGTTTGTCAAAGTGGCGTCCCGCCGTCGGATGGTGGGTGTAACACCAGAGTCAATAATTCACCTCGCAAGTGAGCCTATTTTCATTCCAAATAAATTCCTTCACTGCAGGATCACTTTATTTGTGATCAATCGACTATGGGTGGAAATGCAACGAAAAGCATGCATCTCACACGAACCAACTACGAAGAGGTCGAATCGGACTGTCAGAATGTACCGCCTACCAAGTTCAACACCTGCTTTCATACCGTCGAAGAAGTCCCAGTATATGAGAGCGCGAATCATCTTTCACGTCCGTCAGAGGCACCTTACTCCTTCGAGCGATGGCTACCCCTGGTTCTAAAAATACGAAACCTCGATGCAAAAGCTGCACAAATTGTCAAACTCACACGAGCAGAGGCCAAGCTCATCGTGGCAGCATCGGGCACCTCGATCATCACTGGTGAGCACAGCCGAGCATATCAAGAAGATATCCAGGAGGAAATCTTCCCGCATCTATCGTCTCTCGAGTTCCCCGCCGAAGGTCTCATTATGCGTTTGGATCGTTACTCACCTAAAGATGGTCGCCAAGCCGTGCCGGGTAGGCTGTCTCTTCACTCCCCAATGGAGATAATTTTTCGCTTGATAACGTCACAGCGAGCACGTAATGAAGTATTAAAGAGTCTTGAAGGGGGGAGTCCGACTGTCGACTTGACTTTTCTTCCATTCAATAAACGTATGGGGAGCGAAAGAGAATACCGAGTTTACTGTGCACCAGAGACGGGGGCCGTCTCTGCAGTAAGTCAATACTGCTGGCACAAGCCATGGCACTTTGATCGTGAAGAGCACGAAAATCAGACAAGGATAGTGGATCAAATCTGGGAGGGAATCCAAACGATTCACAAATCAATCCTACATGATCTGGATCCGGATGACCGGCTGGATCAGCTGCTTCTAAAGCGAGGGCTGTCGTTCGATGTGTTTTACGACGAGACAGACGAGACATTGCATCTAGTCGAGTTGAACGTTTTCGGTGCAAGGAGTGGATGCGGATCGTGCTTATTCCATTGGATCAATGATTGGGACCAACTCTATGGCAATTGCGAAAGGGTCGAGTTTCGAGTCGCAAGAGGGAACATAAAACACACAAGCGTCAGTGGTGTTGCAGGCTTATCTGTTTAGTTTCTGCCATAGGTAGCCATAGGCATACTTGGCCTCTGACACTACTTTCCCGTTCCTGATGGTCTTGTGACTAGCCACGAGCTTGGATGTAGTTGTTTGGTCCTTGTTACCCTCAAGATCTCATGCTTGTCCCGCCAGCCCGCGTTTAAGCAACGGGCGCAGCCGGCAAGTGTGCATATGGCCCCACTAGGTATTAGGCTAAGAGATCTATTTGAGAGTGTTTCCCTGATTTAGGAAGTCACGGAAAAATCTAGACTATCTACTACCTTAGGTATTCCTCTGAATGATAAAACAGGCAATGTTCGCCCATTATTGTTCGTGCAGGAGGGAAAGTACGAGATGCTTACCTCTAGATTATCCTAAATTGTTGCCATTTCCAACTATAAAACTTTGTTAGCCAGTCGTTGAAGAAAGGGCTTGGAACACCTACTATCCATTTCTCTTTTGCAAATCAACCGTAATCAAACTATCCATACTCCCATCTTTTTGTAGGTAGGTAGCTTGAGGTACAGCCAATGCGAGGTCGTCTTGATGGCTGATCGAAGCCCCACACTAGCTGCCCGGGGTGCATGCATGCTCAGCGTCATCCTTATTTTCAAGACTATAATACTCCGTAAGCTGCATTGCTTTCCATTACTCGATTTTACACCCACAATACCTGTGCCTGGGCTTTCTACTTTATACACCCAGGAGGGAAACGTGAAAATCACAACCGTGGCAGCTATTTCTCTCAAAAGGCTGACTTTTGGAGATCAGGCCGCCGATACTGCCACGATTGCCACTGTTCCTATGGAGCTCTAAGATCTAGGAGAATGAAGCGCGCCTCACAATCGTCTCACCACTCCAGACACGAGTATCATCAAAACAACCAACCATGAGCTCCGCCACAGGTTCCTCCAACCTGGCATGGCCGCCTAAACAGCGGCCTTCCCAGCGAACGGTACGAAATCACTCGCTCTATAATTTCCTGCATGTATGCAGGACTGTGAGAATGGGTAGATATCTGATGCATCGGACAGAAATTGAAGAACGGAACCTTTATCATTCCCAGGACTGGCGAGCGATCGAGGTCGGAATTCTCGCTGAGCACATCTACCAACGCAGCAGTTGCAGACGATATCAACAAGAAACCGAAATACCAATCCTTCGAGGCCGCTGAATCCTTTGGTGACCGTATCCACATTATCGCACACAACGTCAAAACTTCGTTCATCTTGACATGGCTGTGGCTACATACTGAAGAAGGCCATGGAGTCCTCAAATGTACACTTGCCTACGTACTCGGTAGTATGGGTACTTTTTTCCCACCCTTGACAGCTTTTCTTGGCAACAGAGATGGAAAGCATGTCTCTGCTACCATTACTGTTTACTTTCACCCAGCACGAACTGTTGGCTCTATGCTTGAGGCAACTGTTATTGCAGTCGTTGCTGTATTTTACGCGGAGGTCATGTCGATGCTGTCGATGGGAATTGCAATTGCCATGAGATCCCAACTCGGCTTGACTGCCGCTGCTCACGTGCTGATCCTCATTATCTGCATCGGAGGAGGACTGGGCTTCGTGGGTTGGGTCAAGCAAAGACTCAACAGCCCCCTCGTTAACGTCGGCTCAACCTTGGCATCGATCGCAATCATCTCCGTAATCACCAAAGAGGAGGGCGTACAGGGAGGCTACTTTGACGACGACAAGATCGTCCAGGTGTTGAAATTGCTTCTTGTTGGCATCACTTGCACTCTAACAGTTAATGTATTAGTCTGGAGAATCTCGGCGAGGCGTGTGCTTCGTAGGTCTATCATGACCGCCACCAGCTCTCTAGGCGACAAATTATCGTCCATCACAAAAGGATTTCTCAGCGGAACGGAAGATGAATTCTGGACAAGCGAGTATGGTCGAGTCTCTACCCGGTACAACAGCGCATATGCAACGATGAACTCAACCCTCCGAGAAGCCAAGTTTGAGTACTTCTTCCTGGGCCGAGAAACCTTTTATCCGCTGGATAAACGTCTGTCAAGATCGGTCGAGGCACTCTCCCAAGCCATAGGAGGACTGCGAAGTGCGCTTGAAAACCAATTCACTCTACTCAGAGAGGTTCCCAGCCTGGAAGATACCTTCCCTTCACCAAAGCCCACAGGGATGACATCCACCTTGAATCGAGCCATTTCTGCATATATTGATGGTGGAGGTCAAACATTGTCTGACATTGATGAATCTGGAGAGAGTGAGGAAGAACGGCTGGCGACGAGAAACAAATCGGATACCGCTCTAGGCGTAGCCCCCGCTTTCCAAGAGCCGTCTGACATCTTTGCCCTCTTCATCAACATGCTCGGCCCGTCAATCAAGTCGCTGGCTCATACACTATCAGAAATCCTGCGTGAGCCTGCATTTGGACAGGACCCGAACAAAGATATCGCGGTGAACGAACAGTTGAGGGAGAGCCTTCGCGATGCTCTGAACCTTTACAACAATGCAAGATCAGAGTCGTTACAGGAGCTTTACCGTACCATTCAGATCGGACGTGCTAGATCTGAGAAGATTCAAGCGGACATCGAAGAAGTTGCTGCAGCCTGTGGGCATTTCTCCTTCAGTTTACAGGCTGTAGCTGAAGAGACTGATGCATATTTGGATGTGCTAGAGGACATCAGGTACACGACTGAGACGGCGCCGCGTTCATGGAGTTGGCTCAAATTCTGGAGGTATTTCGGCTGGACGGGGCCTTCAGACCAAGACAGGATTGAAGATCCGGAACGCGAGAGCTTGCTACAGAAACCACCGGTGCCGAGACTGCGAAAATCTCAAATTCCCAAAGGTATTCCAGATACAATGGTCGCACGGCGAGATACCTTCAACTGGGATGCTGCCCCACAGTCTAGCAGAGTCAAAAGAAGAGTCGCCCAGAAAATGCTCAAGATTTCCCGATTTATCGTACGGGAAGATATCCTTTTTGGTATCAAAGTTGGCATTGGTGCTCTTCTCTGGGCCATGCTTGCTTTCATACCAAGCACAAGACCTATTTACCAGACATGGAGAGGTGAATGGGGTCTCCTTTCCTTCATGATCGTGGCGGCTATGACCACTGGCTCAGCGAATACTACTGGAACTGCCAGATTCAAAGGTACCCTCATTGGCGCAGCCTTTGCCGTGGTGTGTTGGACTGTCAGCCAAGGTAATGGCATTGCATTGGTGTTTCTGGGTGGCCTCGTAGCTTTGTTCAACTTCTACGTGATTTTGGTCATCAAGAAGGCTCCACTGGGTAGAATTGCTTTGTTAGCATACAACGTGAGCACCCTTTATGCCTACAGCATCTCGCAAGATGTCGACGATGACGACGACGATGAGGGAGGATCCAACCCCCTGATTCTGGACATTGCCTGGCATCGAGTTGTTGCGGTCACTCTAGGCATCGTATGGGGTATTGTTGTTTGCCGAGTCCTCTGGCCGATTTCTGGTCGAAAGAAGTTCCGTGAAGGGCTTTCTGTCCTGTATCTTCAGATGGGTCTCATATGGAAGCGTGGCCCTCTTACTGTGTCGCTTAATAAGGATAGCACACATAACAACACGCTTGACTACATGCGCGAGGGCGAACAGGCGGCTCTTCAACGATATGGTAGGCACTCACTGCCACATCTTTTTTAATCACGCTAAATCTGTGACAGCCTTCAAACTTGCAAGCCTGAGAACGGCTGCAAAGTCCGAATTTGAGCTTCGCGGTCCATTCCCAGATGCAGCTTATGGGCGCATTATGCGCTCCACCAAAAACATGCTTAATGGTTTCTATGCTATGCGTCTCATCACATCAAAACGAAATCAATTAACAGAAGGCGAGCGAGCATTGTTAGAGTACACAAGCACTGAGAGAGCTCTCCTTTGCCAGCGCATATGCCACGTCTTTCAAGTTATCGCTTCGTGCCTTATGCTGGAATATCCCTTGACTGATGCCATCCCTACGGTTGAGAACAACAAGGACCGACTCTTGGGGAAAATCTACCAATTCCGCAAGGAGCACATGAATACGGATCTTTTGGGCGACGAGTCCCCTCTGGTTGTTCAAGAGAGTGATTATGCTTTGCTGTACGCATACACACTCGTTACGCTACAAGTGGCAGCTGAATTAAACAAGGTGAGGGCCGAGATTGAAGCCCTGTATGGAGTCTTGCACGAGGAAGCTCTGCTGCTGCAATAGAGGATGGTGGCTTGCTAAACAGGAGGAAAATGGTCTTTTGCATCCACTTAGCCGCTCATGATACCAGACTTCTATGTTCATCGCGTTGCGAATTGGCGCGCTTTCTGTGTCCTATGTATTCTTTCTCGTGCGTAGGTAAACAAAAGCTAGCATTTTATGGTATGAGGTTTAGATATTACTGTTCTTCGTGATGATCGAAAGTTACCTATGTTCGTAAGGGTTGTCCATCATACCCATCATTACTTTGTATGCCCCTTAATCCTCTGACGCCATTAGCCATCGATAGCAGCAACTAAATAATATGAAAGATTTGGGCGTCCCTTCTAAACTGTACACTCCCTTAACCTGCCCAAGCGACCAACATCATACTCGATCCATCGAGCGATTCCCTTGCGTCCTGGTACGAGCACACTACCTGGGTTCATTACATGACACCCCTCATATGTGACGCAAAACGGCGGGGCTGTTGTGTCGAGCAAAACCATGGCTGTGGGAAGTGGGTATAAATGCAATGCTGAGGAGTAGTCCCAGTGAACGGGGCGAATAGCCTGGCGGAATGGCGCGAGGTAGCCTTGATCAAGAATAGTCTTGACAAGTTTCTGGGCGGCATGAACGTCGTGAGGAATGAGGGGTGTGACAGGCGAGCCGGTAGCGGTAGCGGCAGGATCATCATGATGAGCAGCATCGATATCCATCGGCTGAACATCTTCGGGAGGGGCAGCACTTGAACCTGGTGCCTGTTCTCCACTGGCATCCTTTGCCTTGGGTTTTAAACGGACAGAAGCTCGACGCAAACGAGCAGAGACATCATCTCTGAAGACGACAAGTTCGTGGTTGGGGCCGAATAAACTGATTCGGCTTGGGTTCGAAGTCCATACAGCAGTACCATCTGACTTTCCTCCCGCTTCCGCATTGGCTGTCGCAAAGGCTCGACGTATTCTCGACGTGAACATGTCTGGTACCTGCTTTCGAGGCAAAGGAACAGAGGCGCCAGCTGTAAAGGACGAAACCCATCCGTCATTGTCTCCGGGAACAAAGACGAAGGTAGACGACTGGAGCAGGGTTGGAAAGTCTCCCAGAGTAGAAGCCAGGGCATCAAAGTATTCCTTATATTCGATACTTCCGCCACTGCCTCCTCGTGCCAAAACAGCGTACTGAGTGAAGTTGCCCATTAGCACGAATGTGAGAGGCGTTGAACCCTCAGGCTCTGAGGTATAACCTGAGAGGATCTTGCGTAATGCTTGGAGAGTTCGTGGTTGATCGAGGTTCAGCTCGCCAACAACAACGACACGCCCACGTGATGGTGCAGCATCCTCCTCTGCTCTGTTGCATAGAAGACGCCTTTCGAGCCTGCGCATCTTGGTACCCACGGCACGCTCGCTGCCTACACCCAGGAAATCGATCCAGCCAAAGCCCCCTCCTATGGTCTGCTCCTGGCCACCATCGGGTCCGCTAATGCCCAGAGTCGCCTGACGACGTTCACATGGGGGCTGGCCTATAAAGAAGCCTTGGAAACGGCCACCTAGTGTACCTCCAACGCCACTGCTGCCGCTCAGACCCTTGCCCACAGATTCGTCTTCTTCTTCATAGACACCGTCAACCAGCACGATCATCCCAGGACAAAACCATGCTGAATCATCCGGGATAGCTACCGCCTGGGACAAGTCCAAGGCAATAGTACCAGTCAGGTCGCTGATGGCAAGATCGCCGGTAGGAAGGACAACCAGGAGCCCTAGTAACATATGGCTGCTGCCATGACGACCGAGGAGGTTCGCGATTGGCGTGAGTTTCAGTGAATGCTGGTTGGAAAGGGAACGGCTCAGGCTTTGTTTTCGAGAGGAGGAGACTGCTGAGGACTGGAAGGTTTCGTTACGGAGAAGACGCTGATGGATTACATTGTAGCGATTGCGGAAAACCGTCGTTTTGTGTGATGCCGGGGGGAGTAATGAAGGCGCTGAGGTATCCCTAGGAAATGTTAGTCGCAAATTCAGTTGATCCATTGAATAGACTAGACCGACTTTTCAAAGTGCTTTTTGCCAACGTTGTATATGAATCTGGGTTGGTCATATGCATCTATGATCTTAAGCCATGCTCGAGGATCGCTCGTCTCGCTTTCTTCTTGCTCCTCATCCACACCAAGTCCCGACATGCCGAAGCTTGTGTTGCTATCCTCCCTCCTGATGTCTGCCGGCCGTAGCCCCAACCGTGTGTTCAAGGTCTCGTTATCTTTGAGATCAAGCATACTATCCCCACGTGGTAGCCCTCTTGTTGGGCCAGTGATTCTACCGCCGCTCATGTTACCCTCGAGGGTTTTGAGAATTTCCTGGAGCTCTTTACTCGAGCCCTCGACAATGACACCCCCATTGCGGTTTTTCCAGCTTCGTGCAACCTCTTCAAGGACCCGCTCGGCTAAACCTTCTTCACGCCATCCTGAACCACAATGCCTTCCAATGAAGGAAGCCAGTTCTTGAAGGGCAGAGGATGTCAGTGTTAAAGAATGTTTTTTTGTGAATGTACGGAAAGCGAGCGGCCGAAGTGTCGGAGGAGGAAGTATGATCGGTAATATTGCAGCCTTGGGAGCATTGACGGCGAATGGTTTCAGTGGATGGATGGGAGTACCAAAGGCGGGAGATGAAGATGGTATCGCAGAAGACGGAGGGATCGCCCCTCGTTGTTTTCGGAATATAGGAGCTGGTGTTTTATCCATGATATGGACCACTAGCTTGGCATAGCAGAGAAAGAAAGAAGAAGAAAATACAACCTTTTATATATGAAATCAAACGCTGTTTGCTAATTGATTTTCGTACACGGTGCTCTGGTTGATTTGCCTACCTGCCTTGTACCTCAGGTAGGTAGGTTGTCTTGAAGGTTCGCGCCGACCGCGTAGACGCGTTTAATTGATTCGTTTGATACATATACTCTCCATAGGCATATATCGCGTTGTACTGAGGCCCTGCGAATGACCTCATTCATGATCAGGGTCGAGTCAACACAATAATAGCTTCATTTTAACCCATTGCATTAGACTGCGGGCACAGTAGTAAAATCGATTTGAATTCTGAACAGCCGCAAAATGATAGGGTCAACATTTCGAAATGTTGCTCGCCAGAGGACTGTACCTTTCAGAGCCATATCCAGTCTTTCTAGCAACCCTAAAATTGTTTGTATTCAATGCCCAAGCCAGCACAACTTCATAATCACGCTGACCATATTGAAGAAAGTTTTGAAGAATCCCAAATCTCCTTTTACAAACTACTTGAGCTACCTCGAGAAAGAACCGCCTGACGAGCGCCTAGCGATTGGGACTACCAGCGAGCTCCCTCCCACCCCCCAGTCCTTCACTGAGAATAAGGACTTCGTCAAGATTCTCAACGAGGTGATAACCGAGTACGGTCACCAAGATGAGGATCTCGTCAATCAAGCCCGCGTATTTGCCAGTCCAGGAGGCTTCAATCTCGGCTCAGGAGGGGCCTTTTTCTCACAAAAACGACCTAATAGAGGTGGATCCCGCAAGCAGGGAGCTGGAGGTGATGGTGCAGGAGGCGCCAGCGCTCAAGGAGGAGCCGGTGGTGGTGGTCGAGGAGGATATGTGCACCTCAGTGACCGAAGGAACCCCCCCGACTATGGACGCATTGCATGGCCTGAGGATATCTTGGGAAGTGTTGAGGTGGACGGTGCCGGTACCATAATCGGCAAAGTACAGCCAAGTGGAACGTACCGTATCCTGACGAACGAGGGAATGTGAGTCTGGAGAACATGAACACAGTCACGTCAAGCCGCTAACAATTCGTCAAGCCTGGGACTCAGTCCATTCTTACAGACAAAGTTGGTGGAGAGACTAAAGCAAGAAGAAGCTAAACAAAACTCAACAAGTTAGTGGAAGCGAGAATATTCATAACCTTATCGAACAAAGAAAAGTCGATTGAGGGAGCCAATTATGGTCAAGATTTCTGAAAATGAAGAAAAACGACTTGTGTGCCATGGCTGTAGGTAGAGATGAGTGTAATAATACTGTATGGCATTTGGCATTGTTCGATAGAGCTATTCTGAGATCAGAACCATGCTTGCATGTGCAGACACGGGCCAACGCATCCCAAGTTTTCAAAAATGACTGCTGGTTGGTGATTAGAAAGGGTCAACAAATAACCACGATATTGTGGTTTAATATTAAACCTTTTTTGTTATTAGAATAGATTCTGATCTGACTACTCGCAAGCCTATGTCGGCCGAGTTTTGAGAATTGATTTGTTGGGAATGCAACGCCATTCGCATGTGAGGTATTGGTTGGTGCAATAAGGTAGTACGTCAAACCTGGGCTACCTCTACCTCAGTACATATTTACTATTTTACAGTATGTATTTCTTATCTTAATTTACATCTGCTAAGTAAAAATTGAAAATATTATTAAGTATGCTTGCTGTATTAGGTAGAGATTTAGGCCTATTAGAATACCAGATTATCTAAAATCAATAAGAAGGAATAATTGAGATATAAGTATTAATATAAAATCCAGGACTTGTACTAGAACTAACATTTCCAACCCCGGCAACCTGTGGTACAGCGAGGACTGTTAAGCTAACGTGGCTATGGGCTGATTGACACGACTACCAGCAAGACACCAGTGCTTTTGTTAATTTTTCTCTGGGTGACAGGTCGGATAGCAGGAATGGACGTAGTAAATGAGGAGAAAGTTAAATTCTCTGATAGAACATACAGCGAAAAGTCAACAAGAATATTCAATAAATTTCAGATGAGATAATTAAGATCTGTTCTGCTATAAATTCCTACGCCCAACTATTTAACATCCATATCCAGGATGCAAAATGCTGGCTGGCTGGCACCAAATCACCACTGTAGATGATAAAAGAGCAAGATAGGTAATGCATTAGCCCATGTCTGGCTCACTGATACGACCCCTCCAAAACAGTGACGACTACCTTAAGGTAATCTACCCCAGGCCAGTCGAGTTCTGCAGCTTCGACACCACTAACGAATACCCAACATTAGGTAGGTATGATACGCTATTAGAATAACCGGTCAACTACCTTTCCCATTTCGCCGCTTCCATTCCACCCACTCTTCCCTTTTACATCAAACCGCCCCGCGCTCGCTTCGTCAATACCACTATCCCTGTAATATCTGTACGACCGTCGCACCCAGTTCCTGACAGCCGAACCAAAAGCTCTGCAGCTACGAAACCCCGCCGACCGATCACTTTTCGACCTGACCCGCCTTGACCTTGGGTCAAGGCATCACATCGCCATGGCTCCCCGAGGTTTCGAGGACGAGGAGCTTACCATTTCCCTATCCTCCTCCCACGTTCGTCGCCCCCAACAGCAGCAGCAGCAGCAGCAGCAGCACGACGCTTCTAGTGATGCTCCTGCACCTGGTTCCCGCCCCGCCGAAGCGCCGCTCAAGGAAAGGATCAAGACGGAACAGCGCATCGGCGCCTACAAGGTCCTTCGAACTTTGGGCGAGGGCTCTTTTGGCAAGGTTAAGCTTGCTATTCACAATGGAACCGGCCAGCAAGTTGCCCTCAAAATTATCGCCAGAAAGAAGCTTATCAGCCGTGATATGGCTGGGCGTGTTGAGCGTGAGATTGAATACTTACAACTCTTGCGCCATCCTCATATCATCAAACTGTACGTTGCGTGCCCAACCTTGGCCAAATACGTTGGTGTCGTTATGACTGACACTGATCTTCTAGATTCACCGTTATCAAGACGCCCAATGAAATCATCATGGTCCTCGAATATGCTGGCGGCGAGCTCTTCGACTACATTGTTCAACATGGCCGGATGAAGGAACCTGAAGCTCGCCGTTTCTTTCAGCAGATGCTTTGCGCCGTCGAATATTGCCATCGACACAAGATTGTTCACCGTGACTTGAAGCCCGAGAACTTGCTACTCGACGAAAATCTCAACGTCAAAATCGCCGATTTCGGCCTAAGCAATATTATGACCGACGGTAACTTTCTCAAGACAAGCTGTGGCAGTCCCAACTATGCTGCTCCTGAAGTCATTGGTGGCAAGTTATATGCTGGTCCCGAAGTCGATGTGTGGAGCTGCGGTGTTATTCTTTATGTTCTTCTGGTTGGTCGACTTCCCTTCGACGATGAACACATTCCCAGTTTGTTTGCCAAGATTGCAAAGGGCACATACAGCATACCGCAATGGATGCCTACTGGCGCTGCAAATCTCATCAAGAAGATGCTGGTCGTGAACCCTGTGCATCGTGCTACAATTGAGGATATCCGAGTCGATCCCTGGTTCACCACCGATCTGCCTGCTTATCTTCAACTTCCCGTTGAAGAATTCTTCAACACTGGTGTTGATCCAAACAAAGCCATTAAGAAGAATGACATCGCGCCTAATGCTTCAGAAAAGGTTCAAGAAAGATTGCATAATGAGGTTACTGAAAAGATTAGTAAGACCATGGGTTATGGTAAGAGTGATGTAGAAGAGGCCCTGCAGGCTGCCGAACCGTCGGCAATCAAGGACGCCTACATGATTGTAAGGGAAAACAAGATGATGCAAGTGAATCGTGAGTTCCTCTCTCTTTTCATTACTAATTCCTCGACGTATTGAAACTGATCTAGATAATCCTGAAGCCCTTCTAGCAGAGCCCGAGGGATCAAGCCCCATGCTAAGCATGTCTTCTGCCCGCTCAACGACTTCTCAAGCTACCACCACCCCTCGCCCGTACGTGAGCAAGGTCGGTGTATTGCCTTCAAGTTTACCAGCTTACCACAAGGACTATATGGAGCGGGAGAAGGCCGGTAGCGTCGAAAACTCACCACCCAAAGTACTGATCAACGACGAACCTCCGAGCAACAGAACAGATGCGGAAAAGGAAGAAACAGCGCGCCGTTTACGGCCCCACTCGAGAAGCCAACTGCGTATGGACGAAGCTAACACAAGGCCCCAAGGGATGACTCCTATCAACCCCCCTAAGAAGAATAAGCCAGTTCGTTGGCAGTTCGGCATCCGATCACGTAACTCGCCATGGGAAGCCCTTCTGTGCATCCACAAGGCACTTCATAAATTGGGCGCGACATACATCCCCGATGAAGACTACGAGTCAAGAACTGCAGAGGAGCGAGCTGAAGCTTCAGGTGAAAGTAGCTTTGCGGACTCTCACAATAATAACCGTGGATCAAGTTCAAGCATCGACCCTAAGAGACGTTACAATCTTCCCGCAGATCCTTGGCATATCAATGTGCGCTGGGATACCTCTGGTTGGTTCTCAAATCGGTTGTACCTAGATTATCAGAACTAACCTCTTCCCAGCCATCAAGAAGAAGGCGGCCAGCGTTCCTGGCACTCCCAGCTCGCCGAGCACGCCTGAGGGACATCATCACCCCAAAGAGCCTTTCGTTGCGCTACATATGGACATACAAATTTACGAAATGGAACATGGCGTGTACTTGGTCGACTTCAAGTGCTCTGGATACGAGACAGCCCATGGCCGACTGCTTGAGGAAAAAGACGTCACCAGCCCCTTTCCCTTCCTGGACATGGCCGCCAAGTTGATTATGCAACTTGCCGAGGCTGATTGAGAAACGTCGTTTTGAAAGGAGCACCGATATTCCAAACTTACACCGATGAACGCAATATGTTTTGGCTGCGAGCATACTAGCTCTGCTTCTTACCCTGCCAGGCGGTTCTAAGAATACACAAATTCAAATTGGTTCATGAAATAGCAAGTGATCTACTGCTTGGGTTCCAGCGGATTTGCTGTCATTACTGTACCAAGCGAAACGAATCTAATGGAAATGTTGATGATGTAACACTATAGACATTAGACTACAACCAAGGGATCTGTCTCATTTTTCGTTTTCATTTTATCACGGGCGTCTTAATGTTTAGCTTTGACGCCTGGGCTATATAGACATATTATGCTGCTGTGATTTTGGATTAACCAGCCCCCCCTCCCCGTTTCAAAGTCTTTTTTTCTTTTCCATAGTTACGACTATGTGGTTGGTCAACCGCAGGATGTGTATGCTGCACAGGAGGATATATTGACGATGAGTCAAACATATGCAATGATGTGCATATAGTTGCTTATAACGCAATGTGCAGAGCATGATCACAGCTTCGAGTTCTTTTTGTGATGTTTTCTTGCTTCATGTACCAGTAGTATATATCAAGACAAATGCTTGGCGTATGTAAAGTAGTATGGCAATTAAAAATCGGAAACCAGTAGTGTGATATCAAAATGCCCTAAAGACGAAGAACTTGCTGCTCTTTTTTGCGCTCCCACAACAACCAGTCATTTTCCAACCCATGTTGATCTTATTCATTTATTTGCTCCGTTGTTGTCCACCTCTAACTCACCAGTGGTGATTTATTTGAACTGGTCCTCAGTCACACCGGCGCCCATAGCAGCCGTGGAGCTGATGCCGCCTGTAACCATCTTTTGCAGTTCATCGACGTAGGTTGCGCCACTCCACTTCTGGTGCTTAACAACATCGACTTTCTGCTCCATTTCAGGCTCTTGAACGAGCTCGCCGTAAGCGCGCATACCGACGGTGCTGTATGCCTTGGCAAACTGGTCGCTGATAAGAGCGGTTGTGTGCAGGCCTGCAAGCGTGATGAACTGCCAGCAGTAGCCAAGCTTGGCCAGGCGGCGGATGTAGGTCTCCTGCTCGTCACGGGGCATGGCAGTTTTCCAGTTGAATGATGGAGAGAGGTTATAGGCGAGCCTAGTCATGCCAATGTCAATGTGAAATTCTGGAGCTAGGTAGATTGGTAGAGACTTACTTCTTCTCGGGCCAGACGGCGTGGACACCTTCGGCGAACTCCTTAGCCTGAGCATAGTCGGGCAGCTTAGACTCCATCCAAATGGCATCGCAGTAAGGAGCATATGCAATGGCCCGGTTCACAGCGCAGTCGCAGCCACCCTTGAGACGGAAGTAACCCTCGCGTGTGCGGGGGGCGTCCCAGTCGAAAAAGATATCATGGCCAAGTACCTGGCGAGCGATGGCCCTCGCCTCAAGGTTACTCTTGCCTTTTGCTTTGGCAAGATAGTCTCGCTTGAGGCCAGCCTTGTCAGAGGAAGGGCCTGCATCAATGGCAGCGGCCACGGCATCGTCGAAGCGGCTAAGGTTGGCCTTGGTAAGCCACTCATCTTCAATGCGCTGCAGCTCAACGCCACTCTTGCCAGCACCCTCAGCGGCGATCATGAGATCGTTGAGGGGCTTGAGAGTAGGGTTTGTAGAGCCGAGGATGAAAGCATGGTCGCGGGGGTCGATGTTGGTGGAGAGTAGAGTTGCGGCCTCGGCGTCGGTGCGTGCAATGGCGAGCAGATCGGAGCCTTTCACATGTCAGCTGTGTTCTTAGAGTTTTGGTCCCACCACCAGCCAGCTTGTGATAATTGGGGAAGTCTGGGGAATTCAAAACTTACCCATGATGTCAGCCTGCGCACGAATAGCAACAAGGCGGTTTATGTGCTCCTGAATAGGGACAAGAACCTTGCCTGCCATGTGGCCACACTTCTTTGTGCCGGGGGCTTGATCCTCAATGTGAATTCCAGCTGCACCCTTCTCAATGAAAAGCTTGGTAAGCTTCATGACAGCGGTGAGACCACCATGGCCAGTATCAGCGTCAGCAACAATGGGACGAAGATAGTCAATGTTCAAGAGGTTGGCGCGTTGCGCCTTAGGGACGCTGAGGCGCTCTTGGCGCTGCTTGCGGTCATGGAAGAGTTGGGCCATGAAGAGATGGCCGACCTTGTTGGGAACAGTGGTCTAAGTCTGTGTTAGGTACCGCTTATATAGACATGCATGGTGTCCTCCAAACTCACGTAGGGGTAGTCGGCCAGATCGGGACCAGGTTCATCAGAAGCAGACGCTGTCGATGACGATTGCCAGCCAGACACATAGACGGTGTCGAGGTACTTGGCCATCTGGGTGACCATTGTAGGTTCTAAGCAGCCGTAGGTGTAGCTGGCATCTCGGGTCTGCGAGGAAACACGTCAGTATTTCGCTTCATGATGTAGCAAGATGCCTTCATCATGGGCGAGACTCACCTCGAAACGGTGCTCAAGGATCTTCCACAACTTCTTCGCCTGGGCATTACTAGCATAATCGACGGGGAGATATCCACGCTTGGAGACAATCTGCTCCGCAGTAAAAGGGCGCTTCGTGTGTCGCCATCTTGAGTCGGACCACCAAGCCTTGACAGCCTCAACCTCCTTCTGGAAGAGCTCGTCTTCGATATCAGGGCTGACAGAAGGGTTGGTCATATTTTGTGACGCCATGGTGACCGATGTGAGAGAGGTATGGGACCTTTTGGGGGAGAGTGCTAAACAATGTAAGTGCGTATAAGAGGGCCTCAAGGTGTAACTGGATGGCACAATACTAAGTAAAGCGAAGTTCGAAAGACGAGAACAATGATGGATAATTTAAGGAATTTGGAATAAGGGGGAGGAGAAGGGCAGACCGTATAATAAGTATCGTTTCGACCGGGAATTGTTGATGCTCTTGAGTCACTCTTGGTCTCCCGTCCCCCGATATTCCAAAGACCCGTTCCCCATGGATGGATGGGATATGCCCCATTGTCTCGCTGTCTCTCCGCACCCGGCGGAAGCGTTTCTGGACTTTTTGGTGGAGATGACTTTGCACGCCAGTGTTAATCTAGCAATTTGGAGTCAAATCTTTGATGCAATTGGTCGTCGATGATGAGTGATGAACAAAGCTAGGGGAGTGAGAGTTACGGACCCAGAACTTGGCGGGCCCGCTGTTGATGAGGCGTTGGAGAGACAGAACTGCGCTTCGTTCTTCCCTTTCCTCTCTCTTTTTTTTTTTTTTGAGTCACGAGGGTTACCTATTCTACTTAGGTCTGCTTCTATCAAGCAAAGGCTTCTTGTTGCTTGAATGGTTTCTTCAAGTTTATGTAGAAACACTGCATCAGTTCCAATTGACCATTTCAATCATGCCGTCGTTACTCGAAACTCTCTCAATAATTAGGCTGGGCTCTGAGATCGAGACCAAATTGAACGCCTGCAATTGCATTTCTACTCTAGCTCGGCTTTCCACCGAGCACAAGCCAGGCACGATTTCACCTCGGCCATAGTCTAATCATGGATGCTTGTGTCAGATCAGCCTCTCTCCTATCTGCCGTCACGAGCCGCAATCGAGCCCAGCAGAGGCAAGAGTGCTGGTAGGTCAGAGAGTACGTACCTCCGGACAGTCACCGAGCGCCTCACAAGGTGACCTACAACAGCCAAAAGGAAGCATCAATTTCGGAGGAGCGTTTTGTTCTGTGAATGGAAATTGAAGCCCGTCAAATCAAAACTTGTAGCATGATCGTGATGAGTAACTGGTCATGAGAGTGCATGCGGCCCTGCAGAAGCCAGGGCAGTTCTGTACCTACCTGGTCTTGTTACCATGACGTCTTTGCTATTTTCCCGTATCCTTAAATTTGCGTACATGTTCGGCTCAAAGGCTCGATATTCAACATCCGGTATCCGTCACACAGGGACGCCGAAAGCCGAAAGCCGTAAACATGCACTTCATAACTTTAATCAGGAAGCATAGCGTGTACGTATCGTCGTCAACAATGCTGATCTGGCACCCAGTTCTTTACAAACAGCAACAACTCGTGGCATATGAATGGCCCCCAAGTTTAAGACGCGGGACTTGGGCTCTAGCCCCATCCTTGCCAAAGCATCACTCCCAGTAAAATCTGGGGAAGTTATTCTTCACCTTGGCTCACCTGGGATTCTTGTCATTATCCCGCTAAACCTTAATTGCCAAGTTTCAAATGACCACATCTTGCTGCATCACCACAATCAAGCCCTTCCTCTGTTAGTGCACCCTGACGCATATTCTGTAAGATAACTACAGGAAACAACATGCCTTCAGCACAAGAAAATTCAATAGAAAGGCAGAGGAAAGAAGAAGAAGAAAGGTCAATAGGCGTTACAATCTGAAACAAGCAACCTAGTATATTCTTCTATATCAACCAGTTTCTGTCTGTATTTTCTCGGCCTTCCTCCGTCAGTGGATACCCGCCTGCCCCCGGAATGACGGAACTTGGCCGAATCTTAGGTCCGCCTCCAGCTCCGGAGCAGCGGAGGTCTCTGGCATGTGAAGCCGTGCCCCTCCTCCTTTGAAAATCGATCACTGAGCTCGGCAATCAATGTCCTCATGACGGCCCCCTAAAATTCGTATCCATGGATTTCAATATCCACTGCCACTCTAGTCTATCTCATTGCCGCCGCCTCTATAGCTTAGAATAATCACCTTACCTCGGTCATTTTCTTGCCGAGACGCGTCATGGGAAAGCATCACTACTTACGCCTCACATACCCCATCAACCGCTTCGGCAACTACCCGAGGTCAACGGCTGTATACTTTTTCCGGCCTCGTCAGTTCTCTATTGCTATATTTCTGTGTCAGGCCATCACCAGTTGTTATGTTCCAGATTATACATCCATTTCATCATAAAGTCAGAGGATACAAAAAAGGGCACAAGCTTTCTCGTCATTCTTGTCATGTTTTCGGCGCCCAACGTGGATTGCTCTCTCATCAACAGTTTCGAGCACCCCACGAACCAGCAAAGCAGACAGGTACTGTAACATTCTTCAGGTATCCTATGGATATCGATAGCTACACTGTTTTCCTTTTGCCACGAGCTTCCCAGTCTACAAAAGCATTACCCTATGGAGCAAGCAGACCAGCAAGCGTCTTCTCTTCATTCTTCTCAATCGCTCTTATCAATGTCTGATACGGTGTCAGTGCTCCAAGTGCCCTGCGCATGTGCGCGTTGATGATTTGAAGCCCGTAAATGTAACTGGCGTTAACCCATGCGAATCTAAACCAACGTCAGTGAACCATGTCTGAGATTAGTAAGTGGGTGTTCAACGCACCCTTCTTTGTTGACGCCTCGGAAGCCAAGACCCTGATTGCCGTATTCCGCATCAACTCGGTGAGGATCGACCGGCCGGGTGACATCGTACTTCTCGACCACTACACCGTGGAAGTCGACAAAAGCCTTAGTGACCATGAAGAGCCACTTGTAGGCAATTCGCTCTGCTTCCTCCGTGAAGCTGTAACGAATCAGACCCGTCCAGGCTAGCATTTGCTGTGGAGGCCAGCCGTAGGGATAATCCCATTGTCTGTTAGGCCGTTCGAGGCCGACCGCTCCACGCGATTCCTCCGTTCCTGATACTAGGCCGCCGTACGCCTCGAACTTGGGAAGAGCTTTGCGAACCATCTCAGCCGCTTGCTTGGGAGTGGCAATGCCTGCCCACAGAGCCCAGAGAGTTGTGCACGACTCATACGTGCAGCGTTCACGCTTCGCGGTGTCATAGTCAAAGAACATGCCCTCCTTCTCATCCCACATAAGCTTGTCCACTGTGAGCTTGCGCCGCTTGGCTCGCCGGTCCCAAGCAGCTGACGACAGAACTTCACCAGGCTGGTATGGTGTACCAGCGCAAAATTCCTCAGGCATCGTAAGTCTGTCATTGAAAACGCTGCGAATAGTTCGTGCAATGTCAGTCTCATATTTGAACAGGAGAGAGTTGAGATCAATGGTCGCCAGGTTTGCGCAAACACCCTCAAGGCGGTAGGATGTGTCATGACCCGACTCTCTCACGGCACGGTCGTGCATGAAGTATTCATCGAGCTCAGGCTCCTCAACTTCGCCATGGTTGTATGCTCGAACGAATTGTTCGAATGTCATTTTGTACTTCTTGATATAAGGGTCAAGAATATGCACAAAATGAGTGGCCTCCGTCTCAGGAGGCACTCCACGACCTTCGGGTCGGTATCTCGAAAGACCTGTGCTGGGGTCTAGTCGAGGCTCTGACATCCAGACACTATGATACTCCTTGATGGCGGCTAGAATAGATCGTCGGAGGAATTCCTTGGCATCTGGCTCGTGCTTGATCTTTTCATAAACACGAAGGGCCATGTCAGTCAAGAAAGGAGGCTGTGATCGACAAAGGTAGTAGGATCGAGTAGCGTTCAGTATCTTGCCGTAATGCTCAATACAGAAGCAGAAATTGATGACCATCGACTTGGCCAGGTCAACTCGATCGTTGATGAGAAGACCTAGAGATGCCATATAACTATCCCAGCCATAAAGCTCGTTGAAACGGCCACCGGGTACAACGAAAGGCATGCCCTTGAGAGTCCATCCTGAAGGATGTTCTGGTTCTGTAACTTCTTGAACGTCCACAGCCAGAAGACCAGGTGCATCATTCATGTCGCGAACCAGATCAGGGGTAATCTTCTCGGGTAGCATCTGAACATCCAGACGCATTTCTGGTCTCTCTTCAGCAACTCTCTTGTAGAACTCGTATTGTCTGGGACATCGATACGGGATATAAATGCGAGGGCGAGGATCGGCTGTCCAATCCTTGGGGTCTCGAGCGGCGATATCCACGGTCGATGCATCAATGCGTCGTGTCAAGTTCTCCCAGAAATGATCACGAATCATACGGGATAGACGATCGACGGGGTTCTCGTTGAGACGAGCTTCGTCCAGAACGATCTGTTTCCGCCCGTACTCTTTCGCCAAGGTCAACTCCTGCAGGAGGTTACTCAACATATAAGTCCCGCGGACGTCGAAGCGATTATGGCCAGCCGAAGCGGCGGTACGTAAAGAAATAACTTTGGGGCCATTATCTTCGATCGTAATTTGCATGTCTCCATCAGTGTCCTCTTGCAATGAAAGACTTTCCAATGTGGAATCGACTTGAATCAGGAAGCGGCGGTTCTGTTGTGAATTCTCATCTATTGGACAAAGAGTTAGTAGAAATACTCGGCTAAGCGGAATTGATGTTTCTGACCATGGCTGCCACGCCGGAAAGGCTCTCGGAGATTGACTCTTTCAAAACGGTGCATCAAACTGTTCTATTTGCCGAAAGGTCAGTCTACGTCATAATACGAGAGTGGGCAGATACTCACCTGGGAGTAGGTGCGAGTTCGGGGTCCTGCGCGGTTCATATGTCGTTCCTCAGTATAGTAGCTTTTGGCATCGTCGAAAACGCCCAAGTCATCAGAACCGCGAGGTTGGTGACCGGAGGGCGCGGCCATGGTGGTTGAGTTACTACCAACTTACTGTCGGGAGACAAAGCGGGGTTGTGATGATAGAGCTAAAGTTAGACTAAGTACTTGGATGAGTTGGTGAAGTTGTGACTCCGTCCAATTGCGTCAACTGGTGATAGTGGGATAGATGGAGGAGGAGCGAGATGAGCCAGGGACGCAATGTAGGACAGGCCACGAAGAGGTATAAGAACAATGGAAGGTAAGGTTGCAAAGGATTTGTAGGGATGAGGACGAGTATGACGGCAGAATATGGGGGCCGCTTTAAGAGAGAGGAGGAGAACAAGGTAGAAGTGGAGAGGAGCGAGGAAGAAAAGTGGCGGAGACAGAGAGAGAGAGCTTAGGTGGAGGAATGGAGCCTGTAGTCCTGGGGGTGACGACAGTGACAACTGACGAAGTGGTTCTGTTAGCTTCCCACTCTGTTTCGGCGAGCGAGCGAGAAATGGGAGACAGTGGAGATGAACATGAACGACAAAACAGCAACTATGATCAATGGTTTACGCCGATCTCGTTCACCAAGCCTCTCTGACCTTGCCGTGGGAGAGAGGAAAAGTCCAATGAGGAATAATAGAGCGGTGAGAAGGAGCGTGGGGGTAGCACACCTCAAGCAATTGAATGTGAGATCTATGTAGAATTACTCGGTGAGAGATGGATGCAAATAATTACATGGCTGTACCTGAAGTGAGGTGCCTGAAGGTGCAGCGGCAGAGCGGTCCCTTGGTTTGCGGCTCGTCTCAGTTTAGAAATTCCTGCCCCTCACCCCCCTCCATTGGATGCTTTTTTCATCGTGTGGTTGTCCACTGTGATGATGGTGAACAACAGGGGTACTCCACTCAGAGGGACATACCCCACGCGTTGCCGTTGACTTATACCAGCAGTGACGGGGGCTAGGGGCTCTCTGCAAAACACCACGCCACATGGGAGTAGTACATTCATGAACTGTTCGATCAACGTCCCTTGGGCACCCTTCACCCTTCTTCCTGATATGTTTTAACGCTTCCATAACACCAAACCTTTGGTTGCACGATCGCCGCTATGCTCGAATCCTTTCCCTCTATTGTGTGGGGCCGTGTATGTCAATCAATAATGGGACATGGGCGAGATGATGCTGGACTCGATATAGATCTTGCTATCAACTACCTTACCGGTGAAGGCAAAAAGCCCAATGGTCCGGATCAATATGGGTTTCTCTTGTGCTCTGCTTGCCTTGATTTCATGTGCTCTCCAAACTTTCCACATGACTATGTTGATGCATACACCAAACCATGCCATGATCGCCTACCAATCCACAGCATCCATCGGCTGGCCGCCTTTAGAAACACACTGCATTAGATTATGTCAAGCCTCTTCGTTGTAAACTTTCAATTATAATCGCTTGGACGAAATTGGAGACAAGATTTGGCGCCTGACGACGAGGTATGTCAGTTGCCCTAGCATCATCATGACAAATCTCAGTCACGCAACGGTCCAGACGCCAGGTCTAGAAAAGCCTTGTACGCCGCCATGACAGTCATTTCTTTTAGCAAGTGAAACGCAGCCTCGATTTGAAACAATCTCTAAGATACGGGGAGAAGTCAAACCCCTTCGTGGGTTGGCGCTCCTGTGTTTCTGCCCGTCCATCTCTTCTGGGTATTTATCCTATCCCGCTATCGCAACCCAATATTCATCCCTTGACGCCTATCCAATGCATAACTCAAGCCCAGTTCATGATCTCGAGGCAATAACGCAGCAACTATGGCTACTCGTCGCTCTCGGCTTGGCTTCGACGTGACACCATTCTCCTTCGCCTCTCTTCTACGATCTCAGGGTCCCAAGTCCCGGCAAATATATCTTCGCATTCATCATCATCATCAGAATCAAATTCAACATCCTCTTCCTCGCCATCCTTGCCTGGCGTGGCACTCTCTTCAGCATCCTCATCAATTGCATCCTCCCAACTCCGGTACGTAACCACTCGTTCCATCTCGAGTATGAATTTTCCAACTTTGTATTTCTGGCCTTGTTCTTTAGCATCCACATACTTCCAGCCAAGTTTTGTTGAGCATGACCCGCAATTGATATCTGCAACGACATGCCATCCTGTCACAAGCTGGCGATTCTCGCTCTTACCAACTCGGATATTGCTCAATGTCTGGGCCGCAGGAGGTGCAGGCGGGGCCACAAGAAACGCACGACCGTACCGGCCGGTGAAGCCTTTAGATATGATCTGAGAGGCAAAAGCAACATCGACAGAGCATGTTGAACAGCGAAGCGTATTCGGAGATGTGCGAGATAATCGACCTCTAGGCGCTTTTGCAAGAATTCCTTCGTTCGGGGGCGAGCTCGCTGGTGTTGTCACCGTTGAAGATGCGGCAGATTCTGCTGAACTCGAGGAGACCGAGTGGCGTCGGGAGAAGGGAAGCTTTATGCTGGGCAATAAGAAGGTAGGAAAGACTGGCTTGGTAGC
The DNA here is from genome assembly GCA_014898875.1 of Fusarium miscanthi. NCBI lineage: Eukaryota > Fungi > Ascomycota > Sordariomycetes > Hypocreales > Nectriaceae > Fusarium > Fusarium miscanthi. The sequence goes on from JAAVUA010000210.1 coordinate 92,983, forward strand.
CGAGATGCCACTCTCGCGAACCATCTCGACAATGGTCAGATTGACGCCTCTTTGGGGTTGCTGAGTTCAGCGTCCTGGAAGAGATGGAAATGCCCTCTCGACTTTTTGGAACTTTCTATCGAAGGCTAGGGGACCGATAAGGTGTGGGGAGCTGTTCCACTGAAGGCGCCAAGAGCTCCACAGGTGGCGTAAAGTCCTCCCAGATGTGACCTGGGAAGATGGCATTCGAGATAAACCGTTGGAGAGACGATGGCGAAGGGCGTTGCGTTGTCGTTGCTGGGGTTACAAACGGCGGTTTTTCCAGATGGGGGTTTCGAATATATTCCAAGAAGGGGAGAAGTTTAATATCAAAGGCGTAGGTAATCATTTATTTGGTCACTCTCTCCGACTCAGCCGGGCAGCGATCACCAGACTCACAACTAGTGATGAAAGAGGGGCTGAGGGGCAAAAACAAGTCTCCGTGGGCGGCGGTTGCGGCGGGCGGGACAATGCAAGGACCAAAGGGAGGGACCCTCCAACCAATCCTGGGAGCTTCCATGCCAAGCAAGCGACCTCCCTATCTACGGTACGTATCTTATTGTTCACTGGGCTCACGGGTCGGTTTGGTCATCACGAGATCAAGTTGCATATGATGACAGCTATACGCAGGTTATCAGTTCTACAATGCGCGGACAGTCGTTAGAACAGACTGGCTCTCAAAAGACTGCAGTGCAACATTTGGTGTCACTGTCAATAGTATACCCCGTAAGGCAATCCATAGTTTCGATTCTCATATGATGGTACGTTAGATATCTTTCATTAGTATGGAGCAGTTAAGACTGGGGCTCCTCAGCAACATAGTGTAGATAAGCGCCAAGCAGCTTAATACCCTCAATGTAGTTGCGCTTGTCGAGCTTCTCGTTAATAGAGTGAGCACCGTCTGTCGAGCTACCCATGGGGAGCAAAAGAACATTCTTGCCCGTGGCCTCCTCAAATGTCAGGGTAACAGGGATGCTAATCACTATGTTAGTGGTGAAATACCAGACATTTAGGTCGGAGTAACTTGCCTTCCACCTTCGCGAGTATAATCGGGCTCGACACCCCACACACGTTCGACAGCTTTGGCTGCAGCCGAGAAGTTCCAGTGTTTTGGTGATGCAACCCACCACTTACCAGTATGCTGAGCATATACCTTGAGGGTGTTCTTGCTGCCAAGCTTGGCAAACTGCTCTTCAACATACTTGTATACAGCCTCGTTGGTCTTGTCAATGTCCATGTCGGGAACAGTCCGGATAGAGAACTTTCCAATAACCTTGGCAGGAATAACAGTCTTGGCTCCAGGAGCAGAGAAAGCACCCTCAACGCCATGAATAGACAGAGATGGGTATCTCCAGCGACCCATCAGAGTACGCTTCTTATCATCGAAGATGGTGGTCTTGCTACCCAGGGACTCATGAATATTGTCCATGGTGAATGAAATTCCATCATAGAGACCCTCCTCATCCGCTGTGACAGGTGCAACCTGTTCCTTAATACCGGGAATCTGGATCTCGCCGCCAGTATTGACTAGAGATCCTAGGACTCTAACGAGGTCAGTCATGGGCTCCTGGGCGGTACCACCAAAGACACCACTGTGAAGATCGGCGCCAGGGCCGGAGATCTCAACTGAGTAGTAGTTGCAACCACGAAGACCGTAAGTCAAGCATGGCTTCTCAGTACCGAGCCAGTAGTTATCAGATATGCAGACAGCCTCGGCATCAGCAAAGTACTTCTTAGCCTCTTCCTTGATGAGGTCGTCAAGACCTTCAGAACCGTATTCCTCCATACCCTCGAAGCACATCAGCAGGTTGACGGGGAATTCAACGCCAGCCTTCTGGTGAGCCTCGATAGCATTCAACCATCCTAGAACAGGACCCTTGTCATCCGTAGCTCCACGTCCAAACATACGACCCTTTTCGTCGACAGTGAGGTCAAATGGCTCAGTAGCCCACCCATCACTCTTTTCCGCAGGCTGGACGTCGTAATGTCCATAGACAAGGATAGTGCGCTTGTTCTTGTCGCTTCCGTATCGTGCAAGGACAACGGGAGGCAAGTCGAGGTACTCCTTATGAGGCTGCTTCCCAAGGGGCCGAAGCTCTACAGAGGCTCCAAGAGCTTTCAACTCCTCGCCGAGCCACTCTCCCATGCGAACGACATCAGGGCGACGGGCATCCTCAGCTGAGATGGAAGGAATGGCGACAGCCTTGCGCAGGCGCTCGATGAAGTGGTCAGCCGAGCTATCGACTTGCTTGAAGAAACCGTCGAGCTGGGGGGCCATCTTCTTTGCTTGGTGTGTACGAATAGAGTGTGTGAGATAGGTACGAGAAGAAAGGCAGAGTTTCTGAGGAAAAGTTTGCGGGACGGGTACTCGTAAGGAGATAAAGCGCCTTTTGGGTGGTGCTGTTACCACTTGAGTACAGCAAACAGCTGCCCTATCGAGGCGTACAGTGCGGGGCATTACACGGGCAGACTTGCCAGGACCTGCTCGATCGAGCGGGCAATGATGGCGGGGCACTTTTGACAGGCACTCCAATGCAATCGAAATCTCCAAAACAGTGGAGGGAACGGCTAGTTACGGTAACCAATGGTAAAACAGGTTCGAGATGATTAGTCAGTTAGAACGGAGGGAATTTGGTTTGAAGTTGTTGGGCGAACTTGTGCTTGGTACATCACCTGCTAGGTAAGTGGGGTCCCTCGGATTAACCTAAATGCGCTCAGCACAACAGTTCCGTGTCATGATTAGTCAGGGGCTGAAGGGGGCAGGTTGCCGCTTACCATTCTCATGACCTGTTGCCGAAGAGTCTTCCTCTCCCCACTCTCTTTGTCGCTCATCCATCCACCATCGACGCTCTTCCTCGCCATCAGTATAGCGACATACGACATCAAACGTAGTCTCTCGATTGCCTCTGTCGTCTTTCTTCTATTTCGGTGGATTCACAGTTGGGTTTCTTTTTTGTCTTCGCGTAACCTACGATACGCAACCCATCGGCACGATACGCTTGTTCTCACGCGACCGCCGACTATCCGCTTCCCCCTTTCGCTCAAGATCCTCGCGTATAACGTATTTACTGGTCTGCTCTTCAAGGGCGCGATCTTTGGACGCCTGGCTAACATCAAGGTCGCTGGTTCATTGGTTTTGACAAACGTGGTGACTGGAAAGTGAGGTGGAGTTTCAGGGTTATCTCTCTTCTGGCTTGTTTTGGCCAGCTGTACTCCTTATTCATTGCACTCATTTTTTTGACCCTATTGCCACTATTGTTCCCTCAAAGTACAATCAAAATTGATTATTTCCATTCACCTTGAGTTGAAAGAGCACGGCAGTGCGAGAAAGAAAAACCAACAGAGAAGAAGACAAAAACTTTCATTGTTTGCAAACGCAAGAACAATCAAACAATCAATACTTACATAGTGCTTTGTGCGACCGGGCCCGACCTGACTCTGGGTTTTTTTTTCGACTGGCGATATTTGAATCTCAACAAACTTTTTGTCACCACTTGTACTGTGCTTCATCTGTTCCTGTAGGAAACACCCAGCACGTATCAGCCAAAATGACGTCCTCCGTCTTTTTCAAATTCAAATCTCAAAAGGAGCCTACTCGAGTCGAGTTTGATGGCACCGGTATCTCGGTATTTGAGCTGAAGCGTGAGATTATCACAAAGAGTGGCCTAGGAGATGGTACCGATTTTGACCTGCATATTTATACCGACGATAACAGTGAAGGTGAGTTAATTCAATCGACAGTAGGCGATAACATTGCTAACGGTTTACTAGAATACGACGATGATACGACTATTATTCCAAGGTCAACGACAGTCATTGCCCGACGCCAACCTGCTCTCAAGCCTGGTGCAGGGCGCGCAGCTCGTTATGTGTCAGGAAAGATGCCTGTGACAGCCAAGAACGCTGGTCGCAAGGAGCAAGCGGCGAAGGCCTCCTCGTCCAAACCCAGCTCTGATGCCATCAGCCAGATGAACAATGCTATGACTGAAGAGGAGAAGATGGCTGCCATGTTTGCAGCACAAACCGAACAGTGGTCTGCTCAACAAGAGGAAATGTCTCAGTAGGTTTCAGAAGCGCATACAACGTTACACGGAAACTAACAGTTCGCCAGCCAAACACCCGTATTCAAAGCTGGTGCGAAGAGACCAGCAAACGTCCCTGACCATGACCCCCCGAACGGGTACATCTGCTACCGATGCGGTAACAAAGGTCATTGGATTCAACTGTGCCCTACTAACGACGATCCTGAATTTGACAACCGCCCGCGTGTCAAACGAACCACGGGTATCCCACGTTCATTCCTGCAAAAGGTAGACAAGTCTGTTGTCCTTGCGCAAACTGAGGGTGATGAATCTAAGCGTCCGTCAGGTATCATGGTCAATGCCGAGGGGGATTTTGTTATTGCTGAGCCTGACAAGGCTTCGTGGGAGCAGTTCCAGGCCAAGACCAAGTCTTCATCTACGGCTAACGCACCGCTAGCTGAGAACAAGGAGATTCAGGAACAGGGCTTGGAGTGTTCGATTGACAAGAAGATGTTCATAGAGCCAATGAAGACTCCATGCTGTCAGAAGACCTTTTGTAATGATTGCATAACTAATGCTCTCATCGAAAGCGACTTCGTCTGCCCTGCTTGCCAGTCAGAAGGCGTATTGATTGATGACCTTCAGCCAGATGAGGAAGCTTCTAAGAAGATTCAAGAGTACTTGAAGGACAAGGAAACGGCCAAGACTCCCCCGCCTTTGTCGCCCAAGACGTTGGCAGATGCCAAGTCGGATGGCGAGAAGCAGGAGAAATCAACAGAAGAGACTATCGACAATATGGAACAAAAGCCTGAGAATGAATCAAGTGACAAGACTAAGGACTTGCCCGTCAACGAAAAGCTAAAGTCGCCAGTGTCTCAGACTGCAACTGTCAACTCGCCTCCCGCGGTTCCTAAGAACCTTGTATCCGCTTCTCAAGATACGAACAAGCAACTAGATAATCTCAAACCAGCAGATAACAGCTCCAAGAAACGGCCCGCAGATGACATTCTTGACAACCCAAGGATTCCCAAGGGTCCTAAGGCCATGCAGAACCAGCAGAACCAGCAGAATATGGGGAACGGCATGGGCATGAATGGGATGGGCATGAACATGGGCATGAATAATATGATGTTCAGCGGAATGCCCATGATGCCCAACATGATGGGCATGCCAAATATGGGGAATATGAATATGGGTATGCCAAATATGAATATGATGGGTATGCCAAACATGATGGGTATGCCCGGGTTCCCTGGCATGAATGGCGGATTTGGCGGCATGCCTGGCTGGGACATGGGCATGAACGGAATGAATGGCATGAGCAGCATGAACAGCATGGGTAACATGAATGGAGGAATGAACGGCTTTCAGAGCGGCAACTTTGGACAGGGTGCTGGCGCGGACGAAGACGCCTACTTTCGTAAGCCAGTTAACCCTCATCGACACCAGAACAAACAGCGAAGAGTGCGACCAAGCGACTACCGAGAGCTCTGAACATCGATTCGACTATCATTCCTCCTTCTAGCAATTACTTCTCCTTTGTTTTTCTCATTTATCACAATACTGGTCGCCACTAAAGCTACATCGTATAAGTGTGGCCACATACTTTTTCAGGCTGTCGCGTTTTGGATTGGGGCTCTGGGCTCATCATGATTTGCTTGATTTTTCAGCATACTTACCGTCAGGCTGAACTGACCGGCGTTGGGGTATGGCCTCCGAGGATTCTTTATGACAGGTTTTCATGGCTACGTACGGCCAAGGGTTGGGGAAACGGTGCATTACTTAACAAGACCTTGAATCAAGTCGAGGTCAAACAATGAATAAACAAACAAATGACGATAACTAAGAATCAGGTACTGCTTTTTTTGTGACTGAATGTGTTTGCATCTCAGTTCTAGCGTGTATTATCGTAAACCAGCAATCAATTATTTCACAACTCCGCGCCATCGGTGCTCTTTTATATGTGACACTATCTAATATCCGTTCTCTCGTATTCCACATCACGTTCTATGTCTCGCTCTTAATACCAGCCCTACTCAGGAGGAACGTAGGGCGTAACAAGCATTTCGCTAAACTTCTCAAGCTTCTCCTTTCCTCGTACCTCCTCAACAAGGAGAGGCATCTTGACGACATTGAAGTCCTCAGCATATAGTTCTTCATACTGGTCAAGATACTTGCGCTGCATCTTGCGACGGGCGTTGCACTGATCGCAATCGCTAGCCTTCTTGGGGAAGAGCAGCTGGTTGACAACAATGGAGTGGGTATCGATACCATAACCAGCAAGTTCCTGGATCATACGCTCCGTTTCGTAGAGGCTCAGAAACTCTGCAATGCACACACAAACAAATGTGGTGAGTTCGGCGTCCTGGAACTGAGTATTGACCTCGCCGATGGTCTCTCGCAGGGATTCAAGTTTCTGAATCATATCATTGAGGTTCTGTCCGTTGGGTAGCTGGCCTCCGGAGCCAAGGAAGCCGTTGAGGAGAGGACCATACTGTGATGACAGCTGAGAAACCTTTGCGAGCGCCTTCTCGAGAACAGTGGGGAACTGGAGGAAGCGCAGGGTGTGGCCTGTCGGGGCTGTGTCGAAGACGATAGTCTCGTATGAGAGGGACTTGACTTGCTTGAGGACTTCGGCAAAGGACATAGCCTCGTCGATACCAGGGATCTAGGGATGTCAGCTCGATAACGGGACAAGCATTCCGCTTCAACCTACTGCGAATGCCAGATCCTGCATCATGCCTCCCAGAGGGCCACCAGCCGCAGCGTTGACATCATCGGCCTCGCCCTGGCCTGCTAACATATCCTGAATGCTACCATTAGGGTCGATCTCCATCGCACTCAGGTTTTCAAACCCATTGACAAGGCGGGCCTCTTTGCCAAACTTCTGAGAGAAAGCATCTGAAAGGTTGTGGGCGGGATCGGTCGAGATGAGAAGAACAGAGCGTCGAACCCTGGCGAGCTGGATCGCGAGGGAGCAGGAAGTCGTGGTCTTGCCGACACCACCCTTTCCACCGACAAAGATCCAACGGAGGCTTCGCTGGTCCAGGAGAGACTGCAGAGAGGGCTCAAGGGCATCCTCGGCGGAGATGACTGCGGTGGACATTTTGGGCGGACTATGCGATGAGGCTGCAGAGTACTTTTTTTTTTTAAGTTGGGGTTGGGGAAACAAGCAATAAGGGAGCGTTTACCTACCTTACCTGCTGGCGGTAGGCTCTATAGAGGAGAGAGATAAATTATCCAGGGCAGAATCAGGATTTGTGTCCTGTAAGTTCTAGAAGGTCTTGGATGGCGGAGTTGGCAATAGCTGTGATTGACCGACGACTTGGAGGGGTAGTAGCAGACATAATCACGAGTCAGCGATATCGTTTCAGGCAGTCAGTCATGACTTCTTTATTCTGTCAACATGCGCCACATGACTACCCAAACTCGCCACAGCGTGTGCAGGGTAAGCAATGGCAAGGTAGGTAGCAACTGTACGGAGTAGGACCTGAAGAAGGTCGACTTGAATAAGCCGTTAGGATATCATACTATATTTGTTGTATAGCACCTGGCTGGGACCATCTTGCTTCTAGCAAGAGCTGAAGCTCTGTGCACGCGGCTTGATTAATTGCACGATGCTATCCCCTCCCAGGGGCCGGCTCCGTCCATGCGATAGGACTTCAAGTACCGGCGAACGGCGTCAAGCGTGCGGAGCCACGCGCTGGGGCTCGCTCTTGAGCCTAATCCTTTTGTAATTCACAAGAACATCATTACTATCAGTTATAAAGTTCCTACGAATTGCTTATCTGCAGAGCCATGGCTCAAACTTTATGACTGGGTCTCGATTCAAGCACTAGCGGCAGTAATCAGGTAGCCCTTCAGCTGAAGTCGCTGATTTTCTGTAGCAAGTACTTTAGGCTGTGCAGCCGCAACGACTCTCACTGCCTCGCCTCACTCACATCACCTTTTTACTTCAAACCCTCCCCCCCCCTTTCCTTCACAATTCTGACCTTGACCTCTCTTACTTTATAAACACGCAACCCAGTAGGTTCCAGAGGTGTTGGCTTAATTCCGATATTCTCGTCCTGCCTCACTGAGCTGCCTCTATCCAAAGCTCTTGTTGCCAGCTTGTACCTACCCCACCTTGACGTCAACATCATCGAGTAACTGCCACCTACACCACGGTCAATACCTTTGCACACCAAATTCAACCATCACGATGGCTTCTCCCACCAAAGACCCCATCACGTGTCACGTTCTTGATACGCAGGCTGGTCGCCCTGCTCGTGGCATCCGTGTCCGCCTCGAAGGCCCCATCCCGCCGTCGACCAACCCTCACTCTGCTGCGCAACCTCGACCAAACACCTTCGAATCCATGACCGACGACGATGGTCGCGTTACAGCCTGGTTACCATATCTTTCTGAGGATGCTGCTGGAGAGCCTCCTGTTCAGACTCTCGTCGAGGTGCTTGAGGATCGCAAGGGACAGGGATCGTCGCGATGGACACTGCGCTTTGACACGGGAGCTTACTTTGGGGAAGAAAATACCTTCTTCCCCGAAGTGACGGTAACATTTCGTGTCGAAGAGGGACAGACATATCATGTTCCCCTGCTGTTGAGTCCCTATAGTTATACTTCCTACCGTGGAAGCTAAATGGGTGGTAGCAGTCTCCGTACTACACGGAGCGAAATGACCAGAATCAGGGGCTGGATCTCATGAGAAACAATTGATGCCAAAGCGATATTTAGAACCCTGTTCATAGAAAGCCACTTGCATAATATGACGAGAGCACAGAGACGATGACAATGCTACGATCATAGCGATAAGGCTACTTATTAATTCTTAAAAGAGTGTCTGTGTCGGCTATTTCCTTCCAAGTCAAGCCAACTGGCTATATGAGTGACATTGCTGTCTCTGCCCTACCAGAGGGACTTTAATATCCAAGTATTTGCCCTATTTGCAAGGCGATACTTCTCCTTGCGGATCAAGAAACCGTGATCCAGGTAAACGCCACGCTGTCCACAAAAGAAAAGAAAAGAGTGTGATTTTTTAGAAAAGCATCTCGGTGATGCGGTCGTCACAGGTCATCAGGTTCGGCCGTATACGTCGTTGTGGAAATCATGATTATTCCGATCTGGGCGAGGTGTTGTGCCGTTTGTTCGAAAGATTCTAGATGGTCCGGACACCTCTAGCTCCTCCGAAATTTGCTCATAAATCCTTTCTTAGAGCGATGGGTTGGTATATCGGGCGAAGTCGGTGGTGTGTCCTCTGCCCCTCTCCTCGTGGTCCTAGACGTGAGACTATCGGTCTCGTCCTTGGAGAGTCGGATGCTTGATATAGATGGGCGGAAGCTGTTCATAGATGGATTGCCGGCTCTGATACTCTCGTTTTCTCCAACATCAGATTGAACCAGGGAGAATACACTGTAGAGAGCTTCCGAAGTGGGGGTAATGCGCCCATGGTTGAGAGTGCGTCGTTTCTTCCTTAGGAAAGATCGCCGAGTTCGCATAAGTGCCTGGTCAGGATCGATATCTTCTTGAGTGAGACAAGCGTTGGGTGAAAGATCCGCATCTGGATGTGGGAGTGTGGTGTTTCGGACTATTAAACGGTTAGAAAACAGGTGCTACCTTGCAGTATTTAGGCATCGACTAATCAAATACTAACTATTGTTAAAGGGCTCCGGGAATCCTGTGTCTCTTGGTTCTCTCGATTCCCTTGGAGGTTTGACGGTACTCGTAGTAGTGATAGTATCCGCCATTGTTTCGGTAGATTTGGAGTGTGTAGAATGAGAAGTCGTTTGATGGTCGGCCGAGGGTTGAGTACGTGTTTTTGGTAAAGAAGAATTAAAAGTAAGGAGAAAAAGAATAGCGATTTTGCCCAGTCCCTGACTACATCGACTCTTGACTGTGGCTGTATTACCACAGAGAGAGAGAGAAAGTGGGTGTAAGCGGGCGCGGTACCGTTTTCGTGTCCGCCAGAGCAAAGCCTCAGCGGTTGCACTTAACCTCGGGGCTTTTCAAAGAAAAGGCACTGAGGAGAAGAGTGCAAAGAAGAAAAAGGAGACTTCACTCTCGCTTCAGTGAAGAGAAGGCCGGAAGATTTTTTTGGTCAAATTAAACCAGCGGCAGGAGACGAGTTTGGAGTAGTACAGACAGTGCTGCAAGCCTGTAAGAGCTGGGCTGAAGTTGCTGGGGTAGGAGATTTGGGTAAAGGAGCGATAGCGAGCGATGGGCGATGGGAGTCAGACAGGGTTATATTCCGTCCACAGAATGATGAGCTACATGGAGCGATTACGATTAGCTTCCTCCTCTTGGTCACTGCTTGGCCTACAGCCTCCTCAAGCGCTGAGTTTGATCGGATCTTCGGCGCGTTCAATGTCGAGCTTAATCGTGAGGCTTGGCTCTCGCTATTCGGCACCTCAGCCAAGAGAGACTGGACAACCAAGCCCAGCAGCCAAGAAAGCAGCAGTGGTGAAGGAAGTGGCCCTTTGCCTGCGCCCCAGAGAGAGTAAATCCCTAAAGACAGAAAGGACAGGGGTGGGAAGAAGGGCAGAGTGCGTAATTGACAAGGGGTGGAGTGGTTCCAGAGGCAGGTAAAACTCCGAGAGATACTGTAGACAAGTTCTGTGAACGAACAAGGAGAGGCAAAAGTGAATGAATAACTCACCTTGTCTTGTCTTGTCTTGTGTCTCTGATCACCACCAAAGACGAATTTGATGAGCACCGCCTAAGCTAAGGAAGCACGAAGGCTACCTTAATCCTAGACAACAAACAATGAAACTTGATGGAGCTGAGGATCTGCACAATGGGAATTTGCTAGTCGAACCGTCTCCGTGGTATCGCAATTTACGCCCGACAACATAAAAGCCGGAGACCCTTTCAGTGGTCTTGGTGACCTGGGGTACAGGCAGTTTGTGTGCGTCAAGTGGCGTTGCTTCTGCTTGAGGCTCGGCCCAGGCGCTTCGTTAGCGGGCTTTGTATCCGAAAGTGGTGGGGTCGTCGTTCGTCAGCCGAGAATTGGCTGCTCTCGCTTGGCGAGAATGATTTGTTGGGCAAAAAGGGCGACGTGACAGTAAGAAATCACCGACGACCAAGACTTTGGTACGGAGTACTTGGTAGACGTTGGCTAGCGGCGGCTATAGGTAGTAGGGCAAGTTCTGCTTGTCCTGCGCTTCTAGAGACAAGACACAACGGTCAGATTGTAGAGGAATCGAGTGCCGCTTTGTATCTGGCTGGGTTGTTCTGTTTTATTTATAAGCTATCAATTCAATTACTGGTTGCGATGCTCCTCGTCAGCGTCACAAGATAGTCTGGTTCGCCCACCTATGTGCGTGCCCAACTGTCTCTGATACTGTATCGTTATTCATCAGTTCACTCACTGTTCCGTGCCGACCAAGCGGTTTTCCCTTTCCCCTCTCTGTTCTTCCCCAACAACCTAGGATATGCCCAGTAGTATCATGAACAGGACCCCAGTACACATGACGACAAAACGGACCGTGCAGCTGGACTTTAGCCAGTGTCTCGCAGGCCATAGTGTTAGTGGCTCGCCAAGCAGCTCTGTTGTAGGCCAAGGCCCGCTCCTCGTCGAGCGTCAAAGGAGTATGGGTTTCCCATTGTTCAGGGCTTGGATTGGTAGATTCGTAAGAGACGGCAAGACGGCAAGGTGGCATTCGATTTCGATGGCGGGGTCACCGATAGTCCGCTCACTGACAACGATATGTCTCTTCTTGGCGCAGCATTCACGTGAAGTCTCGTTGTAATGTATCATCAACAACACTGACTTAGTACCTACTCCGTACTATGGATATCTGTTGTCGCCATTCCCGGCGCTGGGCTCTGTAATTTCAACATCTAACCCCTCGGCCCCTAAGTAACCTACTATGTACTAACCTACCTTAGTAATCAATTACTGTAGGTCCAGCTCCCCGTACCCCACTCATTCCCGCTAATATGGATTTGATATACCTACGGCACATCATATCAAATAATAAACGCCTTACAGGACAGGAATGGAGAATTGGCTCCCTCCCAATTTCATCTCAGTCCTTCATTCCGACCCCTGATTTAGGCCTTAGAGGCACTTACAGCAAAAGATCTACTAACAACACTCTTGGTCGTGTTGGTAGGATAAAGATCGGAGCCATCTATAAACTTATACCGCCAATTCCTGTAACATCGAAATGCACGTACATGTATGGAGTACACGTACATGTATTTATTACAATCCGCCGGGGTAGTAGCCAGGCTACCAGTTAGGTAAGGTACCTAAGGTGCCTTGTCCAATGACAAGAAATCCGCTGACCATCGAATCGGCGTGCCTATTCCAGAAGGTCAACAAATACGTGGCTGGCTTTGCAATCCTTGATCCCCAGTGAAGCATGATTTGCCATCAACGCCTTGACGAACAGTATGGTTTCAACCTTGGAGCTCTCCCCGTCCGGCACAGCCCTTTATCAAGGAAATCGAGGCTCTGCGTGGGTAAAGGACACCACACCAGAGCTGCATTTTGATAGGCCAGCCCGTATCCTTGGCATGACAGACTTCCAACTATTGAGTTGCGTTGTACCTCGTAAACGGGATACGAAACTGCCCAGCCCCTTTGACATTTGCTTACAAGCGCTTGAGCAGCACGTTTCGTTCCGATCTACAGAGTACCCCGAGACCCCTCGGCACCTGCGGTTGCAACATAGGTAGTATAGACTATATGCCGAGTAGCCCTGAGTATACGATTGCCCAGTTTTGTTTATGTACCGAAAACCTTTGGGCTTTAAGTTTGCGGTCATCGGCAATTCCGCGTCTTGTCGATCTTGTGTGGAGAAATTGCCCCAGCGGCTATGACGATACTGCTTGGTGTCCTACGCTGATCACGCCCTATCAGCTCTCAAACTAGCCATGCTCGAGTTTCATGTTGCAGATGAAGTTTTGATCCGTATTGGGTGCTGATGACTCTGTAGACTGGCAAGACTTGCAGGTGAGCTGATGAGGCCCATGAGTAAGTTGGTCGGAAAATAATGAGATGGATGATCCCCATATTGTCTCACACCTGTTACGAATACAAGTCACGTACGCGTTGGTTGCAACGTTCATGGTTGTTTTGCCAAGCCTTTGAGGGAAGCATCATGAAATGTTTGGAAAATCTATTTGGTATCGATACCTAACTTCTTCTCTTACTTCCCTAGAATGATAAAAGACAAATCCATTATGCTACGCCATAAGAACCCATGGACCTCAGAGTGTTCAGATTGAAAGCAAGAACAATGATCCTAATTACCTCTCCGGCCACCAGTGCTCATGAGTGTGATTTTCTGTTTCTTCTTCTTCTTACCCCCAGCACCACTACCGATTCCTCCTACTCCAGCAGCAGTATTTGTACTAACACTACTCTCCGCGGCTTCAATAGCCTGTATCTGCATTGCCAGGTCGGTCGTATCAAACAAATCCTCATCTTTGAGCCACCCGTCATTGGCGTTCAAGGGTTGTACAGATGCTATCTCGGGCGATCCATTAATTGCCCTTGTGCCCCAAACTGTCCTTTGTGTCGAGGGGCTGGTCGACATTTCAGCTAATGTCTCGAATCCTGGTCGGGGATCCGGGGGTGTGGTGCCTGAATGCCCGCTCAGTGGTTGGAAATCCTCCATGTCCATTCGAGGCGCACTATCCTCCTCTAATGGCTCAGGGAGCCTCTGGTATCCAGTAGTCTTCCGCAGATTCGCGGCTTCAAGCCGCTCTGCTTGTAGACGCTCCCGTTCTTCCTGGGTCTCTTTGTCACGGTTACGTCTCCGTCTCCGTTCAATGTCACCCGCGAACGATTCCAGTGTCTCTTCTGGTACGATGTCGGTCCAATCACACTCCAAAAAGTTCACGACACATCCACGGGGAAGATGGCCAAGATACTTTGCTCTTCGCCGCATTGTGTCATCAACCACATGGCCAGTGGAGATATGCTCGACGCGGGGGAGTAGTGTGGAAGGAAACGAGGAAAAAGAGCCATACTTGGTCTTCAGGATGCGGATATCTAACGGTGAGAGATATAGGTGAGGTGGGGAGCTGTAAAAATAGAAGTCGGCATCCGAAGAGGGTTGTGCCGTTGTTGCTGGGCTTGCGGCAAGTTCAAGATCAGCCAGTTTCTCTTTCGCGACTGTGATAGCCCGAATCGCCTTTTGGGACCATTCATCAGTCTGTCCGAAAAGGGTCTCGTCCTCCTTAGCTTGCTGCCCCAGCGAAGCAATCTCCTCGTCAAACTGGGCTGTCATATAATCAGCTGTACCTTTCATCATGCGAGCGTAGTCTAAAACATTGGCAGCAAAGTGCCAAGGAATGTCATCCTGCGAGTACAGCGCCTCGGCACCGCTCTCTCGTGGAAGGGCCATCGTCGATTTTGCATTCCGTGCCATTAACCGCAGTACGACGTCGTCACCAATTCGAGGAAAAGGGCTTTCTTGTCCAGCATAAAATCTTACAGGCCGAACATCCTGCATATAGATAGAATCTTCGCAAATGGGACATTTTTTCCACCTGGGTCCGCGACCCTTCGTTTCATCTTCACTCGAAATTGAGTTCATAAACCGAATGAGGCAGGGTAGACAAAAGATGTGACCGCATTTTGCCATGCGAGGCGCCACGGGCTCTGAAAGACAGATGGGGCATGATGAACCCTGCGACTCGCTTGAAGCAATGATTTGCATGACAAGAGACCAATCTAGGTGTGTGTCGGCATCTGTGGCTTGTTTGTTGTATGTGCCTTCGGGTGAGAGAATGAATCGATAGTTGGCATGAACGTATCGAGCCTTGTCGCTTGCATGATAACCGGAGCCTGGCCCCCATGTTGGAATTCTGCGATAAGATCTCGAATGTGCATGATGATCCTGTACCGGGCGTGGCATTGAGTAGTTGAGTAGATGGGTAATCGAGGTTTGGCCACGCCTGCTGTTGGGGTTTCTGAAGGCCCTTAGTTCGGCCATGGTATCTTCGTCATCTGGGCCAGTATTTGACCTGTCGCCGAGTCCAGGTCGCCGCTGACTCCGGTGTTGTTTACGGGCGCCCTGCGACTTGCGAGGCATCGATTGTGGGTTCGAGGAGCCGGCCTGTGATGGGCGACGAGACGATTCGAAGCTCGAGGATGTCGGGGTTGCTTGAATGGCTGTGGAACCAGACAGTGCAGGGGCAGTTTTCCCCACGTTCGAGCCAGAGGAGCTCATTTTCGTAACGAAGGTTCCTGGGCGACTCTAACTGTGGTCGGCGAGACAAAGGATTGGTCAATCGTGCGATGGACTGCGCTCTGTCCCCAGTGGTTTGGGATGGCATACAAGTTGGTCAAGGGTGCCGTCTACGGGTTGTGGTTCCGAGAAATGAGTGTTGTTGGAGAGATATAGGATGAACCCAAGGTGGTGTTATGAAGGTAATTGAGATGGAAAGAGTCAAATGAGGTTCACGAAGGGGTCCAGCTGGGACGGACCCCGTTGATGGATGGAGGATGGAGGTGGATCGAGCGAGTCACTGGCGGGGCAAATCGTGACGGAGTTGACGGCTGGTCTGGGCGGCGCAGGGGAATGATGCTACCAGCTTCCAACAGAAGCTGACATAACGAGCACATTTGCCATCCAATGGGCGAATGGATATCACATGACCTTCAGTGACAATGGCATGAGATGAGTAACATGATTTCAACCTGACTTGCGAATGACTTTAGACTACAAGAGCTTCTCAGATTCATCCAAAAACGATCCTTCTTTTGACATATCAGAAGCTATCATACATGAAGCCCGGTATCAAAAGCATGCACATGAAAACTGACTATGAATTAGGTATATGACAGAGATCCACGCTTCCAGCGATCTCAACCACTCTCCTCTTGCTCATGGATCCAGGGGAATCATTGATAAACGAAGACACCAACCGCAAGAAAACAAAAATCCATGAGACGTGTCTGACCCCACAACGTTGCGACTTTGGCTAAGTTGCCTCATTCTCTCATCTATTTGTCGGACAGCTTGTGCTTGATCTTGCTGAAGATTGAGCTGAGTCGGTTGTGCTTCTTCTTCTTTTCACCACTGGCTGTCGAGCTGCTGCCGTTGGCTGGTGTGGCGGCCTTGGTCTCTGTAGCCTTGGCGCCATTTCCAGTTGCTGTAGTGCCGTTACCGGTTGCTGAGTTGCCATTACCAACGGCCGCGGTTTCTGTCTTGGCCTCCTCGGGCTTAGCCACAAGCTCAGCATCAGGCTTGACTTCCACAGCCTTTGTCTCGAGAGGAGCAGCAACAGGGGCAGCAACAGCGGGAACAGCAGACTCAGTCCCCTGAGGCTTATTCTCGTCAACAGCAGGAATAGGCTCGGCCTCTTTGAGAAGCTGAGCTTCGACTTCCTTTTTGTTCTCAACAGCTTCTGTGCTAGCAGCAGCCTCAGGGCCTTCGCCGGCCTCCACAATGGAATCTTTGACTTCCGTGGGGACTTCAGGAGCAACCTTGGGGGTCTCGTCGATAGTCGCAGCAGGCTTAACCTCCTTGAGAAGCTCAGCTTCAACAAGCTTCTTTTCCTCAACGGCTTCAGTGCTAGCAGCAGCTTCGGGGCTCTTGCCAGCCTCCACAATGGAGTCCTTCACCTCGGCAGGTACCTCAGGGGAGACCTGCTTTGGTTCCTCTTTGGGTTGCTCAACAACAGAATCATAAATGCCAGTGGCAGGCTTGACCTCCTTGAGAAGCTCATTCTCCACCTCCTTCTTATCCTCAACAGCGGCAGTATTAGCAGCTGCCTCGGGTGACTTGCCGGCCTCGACAAGGGATTCCTTGACCTCGACGGGGACCTCAGGGGACACTTCCTGTCGAATCTGCTCCTCGTTCTTGGCGGCCAGGGTCTCTTGGGCTGCAACAGGAAGCTGTTCTTTGATGGAATCGGGTAAGTTTTTGTTGGCAGTGTCGGTAATAGCGTCAGCAGCGCTGTTAAGCGCAGGGCCGGCCTTCTCCTCCACTGTCTCCTTGGCAGCAATACCAGCAGCAATCACGGCACCACCGGCAGTAGCAGCCAGAGCGGCGAGGCCGGTATCCGGCGTGTTCTCAGACTTCTCGGTACCAACACTAGCGGTTCCTACTGAGGTAGCGGGTGCCTCAGGCACAGTTCCTTTGAGCTCTTCCTCAACCATAGTCTTTTCCTTGACCTCCGTAGGGTCGGTGCTGGCCTCAGTAACAGCACCAGCCTTCTCCTGGCTCTCTCTTACAACTTCGGGGACGAAAGCACCGTTGGATTCGAGAGGAACCTCGGCGGCAAGGCCGGCAGTAGTAGCTGTGGGAGCAGCGGAGTTAATGACAACATCCTGGGCGCCGATAATGGGCAGGCTGGATTCGGGAATAGTAGTAGAAGATACAGGGGGGAGCTCGGTCTCAATGCCAGGGAGAGCGTCGCTCTTCTCGTACGATTCCTTGTCGAGCTTGACGTATTTGTCGGTGCTTTGAGCTGTGATAGATTCGGGGATCTTCTCGCCAGGCTCTAGCTTGATAGGGTTTCCGGCGCCCTCAGAAGCGGGTAAGGGGTTGATGCCAATGGTCTTGTCGAGCTCGTTGGCGGGTGTAGCGGGGAAGCCACCAGGAATGTCAGAAGGGGTCTCGAGGGGCAGCTTCTCGTCTTGGGCAGACTTCTCGGAAGTCAGTATATTGACATCAGTAGCAATGGTCTCGCGAGTTACCTCATCAACCAGAGTCTTCTGCTCTGTGGGTTTGTTCTCAATAGGTTGTTCGGCAGCCATCGCAGCGGTTGTAGACGAAGGAGTCACTGTGTTGAGTATAGCGGCGCCAGGGGTTTCGGTGTGAAGTTGATTGGGAGTGATGAAGTTGTTGACGTTACCCTCGAGATCAGGCTCGTTGGGAGCTGATTGATTGATGATCCAGTTACCGTCGACGATGAACTAGATAGAATGCTGGTGAGCGACGGACTTTGCAGTGTTTGCGACAAATGTGTAGGAGTGTAGGAACAGCAATTGGGTTCAAAAGAGGGGATAAAGCGAGTTTAATGAGCTGGTGCGATGACGAAGGGGAGGAAGGAGCTGAGAGCAAGAGCGGGTCGGCAACGCAGGCACACTAGCGCGCAAGCAAATCAAGCGCTGGTCTTGGCAGTACGAGAGAACTTTGTCCCTGCGCGACGCAACATCGTCGCCTGACGCCACAGAATTCTACTGGTATGACCAGGCAGAGACTTGACATGGGCTGTGTGTAGCGGACTTTCCACCGCTCTCCGCTCACTAACTCCATTCCAGGACTGTCGCGATCGTGGTCGCCTTGCGTCATACTAAACGGCGGGGGGGTTTTGGTTGGGGACTGGTGCGAGATGTTAATGGGTCGCAGAGAACCCATGACATGACAGGCAGGGAAATGAACCAGGGGTTCAGACCCCGATCCTGGCGGAGAAGCAAACTTGCAAGAAAAAAAACCATGGGCAGGGGGCTGGGATTACGGCAGCCACCGCTCTTGCGCCTCCAAGCTCTTTAGGCTTAAAAGGCCCTGCAGATTGCGATAGCGATGGGTGCAAAAGCACGGATTCCTGGGCGGCACGGCCATAACACCTATTCGTCCATCTTGTTCGAGCAATACGGAGAAGCAAACGCGCAGGATAGGCTGTTGATGCCAATGGTCCTCCCCGTCATCTGTATATGACTCAAGGACTGCGAATGTTTGTCTTCAATGCTGGCGAAGAGGGCAGAATTCGTGTTGTACCAAACCAGCGCCAAATGCAAATTGAATGTCGAAAAGGAGAGGTGCTGTTGGGATTGCGGGTCGAGGCTCGCTGACGCTGACGCACCTTGTAGTAAATCTTGCCATCGGGCTCCTTCAGGTCGACTGTCTTGGAGAAAACATTGCCCTCCTTCTCGAGCTGAACGCTCTTGGTCCAGTTGTCGAATGTACCCGTCACGTAGACCTCGTCGGCGGGATGCTCCCTATAGAAAATTTGGGGTCAGTGTCGGGTGTCTCAGACATGAATAAAGCTGTCGCGGTCTGTAGCTGCTAGTCTGCAATATGAAGCAGTCTGTAGAGGCGCATGCAAGGGACAAGGTGAACTCTTGAGACAGAGCTCAATTGACTTGTCTCGTGCTGAGGCAGGCAAAGAGCGACTTGGAACATTGTCGAAGCGATCGCGATGAATTTGTCGGGCAGCGCAGCGCAACGCAACGTAGCAAAGCAACGTATCAAATTGCAACTTACCACTTGAAAGTGAAGCTGCCCATGACTGGAACCTGTGTTATGATCGGTGGTGGAATCCGCGCAAGGGGATCGAGAGAATGTAGCAGTGAGTTAATAACTTTGATGCGTATAGAAGTAAAGTGAGATTTTGTTTTGTTTGTGGGAGAGATGTTGGGTTGGGAAAAGAGCCAGGTCCAAGTCGTTGATGGGACGGGCAGAGACCAGGACAAGTCCGGTTTGGCGTTGGTCGAGGCTGGGGGGGGATGGAGCGAAATTAAAGATTGTTGGCGGCGGCTACGGGGGAGTACCAGCGACACGAGAAAAAGGTACAGACGGTACAAATCGAGAGCGCTGAGACCGCTTCGACCGGACCGATCGATGCAGGGATTGGTTATAAGCGGTTTGAGAGGATGGCTTCGCCGGATGCAGAACAAGGCAAATATTGCAATGATACGCAGAGTAGATACGGTGAGAAGGTTGGTTTTATGGTGAGGAAGATAAGAGAAGCTCATAGAAGGAGTCTGCGAAAGCGGAAAAGATAGGTAATAAGGATGAGGACGAGGACGAGGACGTGGATTGATGAAAGGAGCAAAAGATGAGCACGTGGGGGTTTGATTTGGGTTTTGTCCAGCAAAATCGATGGTGATGTGCAACAAGAGAAGGAGGAGTTGCACAGAGTCAGTAGTAGTATAACAGAGGCAGCGGCAAGAAGAGATGAGTCGCAGCCCGAGTCGGAAAAGTTAAGACGATTGAGGCTGTTATCAGGTATCAAAAAAAAGCTTGTGATTCCCTGGGCATGAGCGCGTCTCGATGGATCAGCCAAGCTCAGTGCCTAGGTACGGACGGATACTGCTCCTGTATGTATGTACAACGCATATGGATCTGAAGTGACAAACGGTAAGGCTGTTCTCGTCACCTAGCCTTCAGTTTTGGTGTAGCTGACGTAGGTGGAGATATCCTTGTCACTGGTATTTCGTGCCGTTGTTGACAGAATCGCCTCACGTTTTTCCATTTCAACTGAATATGTTTTGGATCTTGACTCTGATGCTGATTTTCAAGTAGTTTAAGTACCTTACCTACCTACCTATTCGGAATGATCCATGTCGAGTACTCAACCTGCAGTCTTGCAGCTGCAGAGTGGGCATGTAGCTGCAGTTCGAGAGCTGTGGAGACTTCTCTGACGACATGTAAACTGTGTTATGGCGTTTGTTGGCGGTCGGGTTGGCTAGTGGGTTTCTTCACTTCTGCAACAAACCGCATCCGGGACATCAAGCAGCACGCTGCACATCAGCACGTTGATAGTGGCTGACGACGGTTGAATATTCTCTAATCATGATGCATTGCATGCTCTTCAAACCCGTGGAACTGCCCTCTCAGATATAGCGCAATTTGAAAAGTTGCGCGTACTGTACTTTCCGTTGTCACCGGAAGCTATTGGATGCAATGCTGGGGTAGCTTAGCAAGGTCGCATTGCCACGAGTGCCTGGCCTAGACCTCGTCATGAATAACGATGGGGCTCTCCAACGTTAGGCTGGATGCGAATTCCTCGTGAAGAGGTTGGTGAAGCAATCGCATTGATACTCCCTCGAAATCAATGGTTCGCCGCTGTGATAAACCTCAAGCATGATATGTCTTCATGTTCGCCTAGAATAATTTTCCTTTTCATGGCCTCTCATACGATAGCCACCGCAACCTCCTGCATTAGTTGAATGACTCTTCATGGTAAACAGACCCATATCATGACAACTCAATCCTGCATCGCGAAGCTGGCGTCGATCCGATCAAACACACGACACCAAAGGCGGTGTGTGCGCGGAAGAAAGAATCGGTGCCCAGTGAACCAAACCAGGATCATTCGTCCCTGCATAGGTACATATGAGTCGTAGATCAGAACAGCGGTCAATGGAGAGATCCCACTGAGTTTTTTCTTCGAAGACCACCTGAGGATAAGGTAGGTATGATGACAGGTGAATATCGTACTCTGTCAGCATGATACCCCATCTCAATGGCCAGGCAGGAACAGACAAACCTTGACGCCTACCCGATAGTTAGGCCGGTATTGCTTTTTTTCCTTGTGTTTATTTTTTGAGTTGAATACTTCCCTGCCGCTCCTATATGCACAAGACTAATGCAAATGGGTGTTCATCAAGTACAGGCACAAGACCCTTTCATTCAGCTCTCCATCTATTTACCAGTATTATCTATGCTACAGAAAAAGATCACAGAAGCGTCCACATCAAGTAAGTGGGCACTGAGAGTTTGCAGTCAAGTCATTCCAATATTGAGCGTGGAAATATATCCAGTCATGTCTACCCTACAGCTCCTCTCTTGATGCAGACTTTGCCTGGCCTTGTTCTTGACCACTCCTGACTTCCTTCGTCGTCAGCGCCTGGACTTTGATGTCGAGTTTCGTCTTATGGTTCTGGGGTTCAGAATGCGTGACCCAACCAACAACCCCGCCATCTGAAGGTTTGGGCTTATACTTGCTCAGGTCCACAAGTTGATCTGTTATTTCAATGTAAGCAACTGTTTCAATTGATTGGCTGAATCCGGTGACTTACCCTCGCATTTACTCGTCTCTGCCGTCCACAGAGGAAGTATCCCATACAAGGCGCCAGGTGCGAATATGGCAACCTTGTCCTTGTCATCATCGCGATCGATCTTGTCAGCTTCAGGGAACTGAACAACTTTCTCGATCTCATCCTCATTGTTCTTTGGCTTCTCGAGAACGGCAAAGAGTGCCTTCCCCTTCCCACCAGTCCGTTCCTGTTGTTCAATCCACGTGCGAACTAAGAGAGGCACTTGATCGTAGCTCATCAGCAGCAGACTTCGGCCATTAAGGTGAGGATCGAGACCCAGCCACCCTCCAGGGTATTCTTTATCAGCGAAGACCGCCTTCAGGCCCTTCGACCATGGCTTCAACCCCCTGGGAGGAGGTTCCATCAAGTCCTTGAGTGTGTACTCCAGAGCTTCGAACTGAACCCTGGCCTCGCAGGTAGGCCGGAACGAGGCCATGGCATCGAGAGCAAAGGGATCCTTCCAGTCGAAGCCCTGCACAAGCTCAACAGGCGGCGCCGGCGCCATACCGATTGCATGAGCGAGTCCAGCCAGCACAGCCGACGTGAACACAAATCCAGCGCAAGTGGTCTTCATGATGGCAATGTGATATGCTATTGACGGCAACTATTCAACGTAATCGAGAACCACGACAGGCAGAATTATGAAACTGGACTTGAATATCCAGAGCCTGTCTTCTTCCATGATATTTATGCTTAAGGATCGCCTTACGTTGATTTCTAATGTTTTGTTGTCCTTTTCGGAGTCTTGGTCGCCGAGTTTCCTTTTCAGGTTTATATCTCGGCCCATGTCAACGGGGAACAGCGAGTATTGTGTATCTGGACGAGCTACCTTAGGCTAAAGTGACCATGGTTGCAGGCCGAGAATGAGTTGAAATTGCTTACTTCCGAGTCCATCGTTCTGTAACAAGAAAGCCATCATGGTTTTTGATGGTGGTTTGGTGGTTTGGTGGTTTGGCGCAAAACATCAGCCGAATAGCTGGGCTTCACAACCCATCAAGACTAGCTTACGGAGTACCTTTACTGTACTTGTCCATTTCAGGGGAATATATGAGTCCGTTATACCGTGCTGTTAGTTTGCAAGCGCATCAACATGACCTCAAGGGGGGTATTCTTAAAAAAGAGAGGTGGCTATAAAATGAGAAAGACGTCGACTGATATCGATGCTAACACCAAATGAGTCACTGGTATGTTTTGTCTAAATGATAAAAGGAAGGAAATGTAGGGCTATAAGGTCACAACTGCATTACGCAATTTACAGGGCTGAATCAGAGTCAATAACTAGTAGGTACTCAACCATACGATTCAGGCTGAGCCAGATTGAGACTGATCTCAATTGTCCCTTAATAAGGCCCTGATCCAATCGATACGAACAGGCACCTTTAATATGGTCTGTAAAATTTGAATAGGAGGCTATTCTAAAATTAGATAATTTTAGTGCTAAATTATATAAATAAGGGATTTTTAATCTAGTTAGTATTTATATAATATATCTATTTCCCTATAAACCTAATATAGAAAGGTTAATAATAAATAGAACTAAAA